>JAXQQM020059986.1:0-44579 GCA_034641835.2 Pinus albicaulis
TAAATCTAACTAAAGCTAAGTGTGTTTTATGTTATGTTAATGTGCACATACACCACGTGCAAGCACTAGACTTAACTAACTAAAACCAAGTGCACACCACATGCAAGCACTAGATTTAACTAACGTTAAATAAGTGAAAATCATATGAAAACACTAGAGTTAACTAACTATAGTCAATTGCACACCACATGTAAACATTATATTTAACTAATGTTAATTAACTACACATCGTATGCAAGCACTAGAGTTAACTGAAGTTAATTAAGGATAACTAAATGCATGTACACCAACACCCCCCCTTAAGCATAACTTAGGTGAGTATGGTGAAAAATGAATGAATCATGGCACAAGGCCATTTTAGGTACCCATGTACATTGTATGAAAAGAGAAATGATGAAAAACCCAGTGGGAAAAAAACCTCCCCTCAAAATACAAAGCAAAAGGTAAAAAAAATACAATTGTTAGGAAGTCATGTCCTTCACCCATGACTACTTAGCCTATGTTTATGATAAATAAATGGTAGAATGCTTATTTATTGACCAACAAATGGGGTCGGGTCCCAAACTAAGTACATAACCGGAGGTGGAATCGCAATCAAGGTTGTCGCAACCAATCTGAATTTGTGAACCCAATGAGATCAAAAGAAAAAATTGTTACATAATGAATCCCATAGGTGATTTTCCCCTAGACATATCAAAGAATTCTCTTTGTCGACAGTACAATGGGCAATCAACCAATGGCGTGTCTTTTCCATTCTCAATATTTACCCTTGATAAGAAAGGTGTGGATGTTAACCTGCATTCACTCATGTGAAATCATGCCATAATATCTCTACCATAATTTGGTTGAGAAATGGTAATACTAGAACCATTATGATTTATCTCTAGTCCAAGGAAGAAATTTAGCAAGCCCATGTATGTCATAAAAAATTGCTTGTGCAATGCATTTTTAATCTTAGCAATGGGAAAAATTGAACTACCTTTTATCAAAATATCATCTACATATAGTACTATTATCAATAAGGAGTCAATTTTCTTCAACAAATAAACATTGAAATTGGATTTTCATCATACAAAATTTTGTGATAAAAAATAGGAATCCATCTTTGCATACCAAGATATAGGTGCTTTCTTGAGGCCATACAGAGATTTCTTTAGTTTGCATACCAAAGATGAATTTTTCACCTTATGGCTACTCCATGTAGATTTCTTCCTCGACATAACTGTGAATAAAGGAATTATTCACATCCTTATGATGCACCTACCATCCTCTTGTTGCTAAAATGGAGGAGTTAGTTGAATTGAATCAATTTTTTCCACTGAAGCAAAGGTATCATCATAGTCAACACCATGTACCTACTGAAAACCTTTGGCCACCAAGCATGCCTTATATCTACTAACTTGGCCATTTTCTACTTTCTTGGTACAGTAAACCCACTTTCACCTGACAAGTTTATGATTCGAAGGTAGAGGAACCATGTCCCAAGTTTGGTTCTAAATGATAGAGTTGTATTCCTCATCCATAGTTGCTTCCCATTTAGGATGCCTAGTTACTTTTGCATAAGTTTGTGGATCAGCTACATGAATCATATAAGCATGCATGGGCATGCATGGCTCCATAACTAAGAGTTCTTGTGGAGCTTCCTCAATGGCAGGATCATCTAAGAGATCTCTCATGTTGTGTCATTTTTGTGTTGAAGGTGATCGAGAATCTTCCGTACTGCATGACGAAGTATTATCTCAATGTTCAACAACTGGTGGTCCAATAGATGTCATGGGAAAAGTCTCATATATATCAGAATTATAATATGAAGTATCATCTGCATAATCATCAATTAGTGGTGAGGGAAACTTTGTAACAGGTTCATCTGGTGGTGCATGTAAAGAATTTTCTTCAAACTTTACATTCATTTTGATAAATATCTCTTAGTGTTGATATCAAGAAATACGTACCCTTTGACTTCATCAGGATATCAAAAAAACATGCATTCCTTTCTATGAGGCTCCAAATTCTTTCTCTTCTCTTTAGGAATGTGGGCTCATGCTCGAGATATTAAAATGTAGAAATGACTGACTTCAGGTTGCATGTCAGTCCAAGACTCAAAAGGTGTTTTTCCAATAACATATTTATGAGGAGATATATTTTGGATGTATCAGGAACAATTGATAGCTTCAACCCACAATTTTGATGGAAGAGATCTTTCATGCAACATGCAACAGACCATCTCTTTCAAAGATCTATTCTTCCTTTCAACAACCCCCTTTTTTCGGTGGAGTGTAAAGAATTGTATGTTGGAACTATATGCCTGCTTCATTACAAATATTTTGAATTTATTTGTTGAAATAGTCCTTCCCAATATCTTTGTGTAGGATCTTGATGTGTTTTCCATACTAATTTTCCGCATGTGCTTTGAAAATATTTAGATGTTGAAAACTTCAAACTTGAGTTTCAAGAAGTAAACCAAGGTGAATCTCATGTAATCATATATAAATGAAAACATATATTTTTCTTTTCTCATTGAAGATACTATAAATGGACGAATGAGATCACTATGTAAAAGATCCAAAGGTGAATAGGCTCTCCATGCATGCCCCTTCTCGAACTTGTCTTGTGGATTATTTCCAAGAGCACATCCATTACAAACACTATTTTAAAATTCAATGGTTGGCAATCCTTTAACCATCCCTTGCAAATTTTTTGCATATATCTAAAATTCAAGTGTCCAAATCTCTCGTCCCAAATCCTACTTTCTTCATTATCATGTGTAAGTATAAAAATATAATATGAGTGAGGAACAAGATCAAAAAATCTATATAAATTATATTTCTCATTTACCTTGCGAGATGCAATCTTCAATTTGGTTTGCATATCATAAATTATCACAAAATCTGAGGTAAATTCCACTTTCCTTTCAGTTTATGTGTGTTTCATTTGATACAATGACAGAAGATCCATAGAAATCCTTTGAATATGTAAGAAATTCTCAAAACCTCCATCTTCGAATTTCACTCTTCCTTGTCCAGTTGCCTCAACTGCAAAATTGTCCCCCATGAGAGTAGGAGATCCTGAGTATGCATGTAGAGAATAAAAATATTCCTTTGAAGAAGCCATATGGTGTGAAGCTCTTGAATGTATGATCCATTCTTGCGACGTAGAATGAAGGGAAATCAAATCATGACCATTACCCCTTATTTTTTGTGGTTTTTCTTTCGTCCTCGTCTTGGCACTTTTTGGAATGTGATAACCAATATTATTTTATTAAAGATTCTTTGCCATCAGATCAATAGTCTTCTACATGCAAGAGTATTTAGGATGATAAGCTATTTTACAATAAGGAAACCTGGATTTTCCTTTCTTTCCCTTCTTACCCTTGGAGCTAGAAGAGTCATCTTGAGGTTTTGGATTTCCTCCCTTTCTTGGATATGGATCTCTTTCCTTTCCTTTGCCTTTAGATTGTTGATTTGGTTTTGAGTTTTACTTTCCTTTTTCATGCATGGAAATTTCATGTGCAGTTGAAGACTTTAATGAACCCATATTGATGTGCTGATCCTACTCATAAATGAGGGACTCAATAAATGCATCATTTTGGGCATTTTCCATTTACCTCTAGGTGAAAGTCTAACTGTATGAAATTCAAAAACAAAAAAAACATATTCAGGACCTAATTTAGACAAAATAGAAAGGATAAATTAACCTTTTTGTTTGTATTTATCGATCCTTCAATCATGTAATTGTATAAGCAATGATTTTAATTTCATAAATAAATCTTGAATGTTCTCAAAGTTGTTTGGATCTAAGGAATTTATCTCATTTTCGATAATATGAGCCTGCATCTTATCCTGATTTCAAAATAAATTCTCGAAGGTTTCCCATAATTGATTTGGAGTGGTGCATGTGTCCACATGGATACAGAATTATAGAGATATGTTCAACAATATAATACCAAAATCATCGTACATCATGTCGAAGTATTTGTATTTTTCAATGGCGGAATTTAGTTCACCTTCTATATCCATAATTATTTAATATAGGCCTTTTCCTCTTAGGTGAAGAAAAATTACTGGCTTCCATTGGAAGTAATTATATAGAGTGAGAATAGTTGAATATGGGAACGCCATTTTTTCACCTTGTGGTTGTAGCAGCAATTGCAACAATTCTCTAATATTTTGATCCAAAAATTAAATCTCCCAACCATTTCCAATTCTTTGATCTTCAAACCTGTAAAAGATTATTCATGCACCTTCTCCAGACCCCTGTAGGTTTGATACATTGTAGAATTATTAGAGCACCGACAAGGATATAGCAGAGGAATAATTACACAAACTTGCAAGAATTGAAAAGGAAAATTGGAATATAGAATGAATTTGATTACTCAATATTGATTTGATAATAAATACATAAAGCAACTAAGTTAAGCTTAGTTGTACATTCAATAACTAAATTAAATCTAACTGAAGCTAAGTGTTTTATATGTTATGTTAATGTGGACATGCACCATATGCAAGCACTAGATTTAACTAACTAAAGCCAAGTGCACACCACATGTAAGCACTAGATTTAACTAATGCTAACTAAGTGCAAAGCACATGAAAGCATTAGAGTTAACTAACTAAAGTGGAGTTCATACCAAATGTAAAGACTATATTTAATTAATTCTAACTAGTGCACATCATATGAAAGCACTAGAGTTAACGGAAGGTAATTAAGGCTAACTAAGTGCATGTGCCCCAACACATATAAAACCTTCTTTTCCTTGCATTATCCTTGCTGCCACACATCGTCATGGTTAACAGAAGCATTGGAATAAAAAAATAAATAATAAATAATCATTGGTGTTTATTAGTTGCCACATAAGTGGGTAAAAAGCCGAAGTGGATAAAACAATAGGATTCTACCGTCGAAGGGTAACCCGTGGTGAAATATTGAATTATTTGTCTCTTGAATAAGAAGTGACATTATTAGGGATTCTTGAAGGATTTTGTTAACCATGCTTTATTTTAAAGTCAAATAAAATGAAATATGTTATACAACGTTTATGTGTTAAATGCACTATGTGCCATTTTTTTCCTATGCTTATAGTAAATAAAAGATGCATTTTAAGTGCTTCGCATTTTATTTATTTTTTTACTGGTACAATTTCACATATTTTTAATACTGTAAACATCTATCATGTGATAGGTGGGAATTGAATCTCCATGGGAGGATTTCATTTCTTCCTCCCAATCACCCAAGATAACCCCAAATGAGTTAGTATTCCACTATTTTATCTATGTACTATTGATAAAAAACTACTTATCAATAAAAATAAGTAATCAATTAATGAAATTATTATATTAATACTTTTAATATTAATTTAATATTAATAATGTTACTAATATAGCCTTGAGGGTTAGCCTAGTTAGACGAGGAGGTCACGGGTCAATTCTCCTTAACATCCTCGGGGTTAGGCTCTATTATTAAGCCGGTGGGATGTGATCCCTTCAGGTGGATTTTCCTAGGTATTTCGTCAAAAAAAATAATGTTATTAATATTAATGGTAATAATACTATGAAAAACATAATATTAACATTAACATTAATAACAAATATATAATAGTATTATTTAATGTAATAATTTATCTTGTTAGAATGATGTTATTATACTATAGTATTATTATTAGTATTATTATATAAGTAATCACATTAACATTGATATTGTGAGCATAATAATCAGAATATTATTATTATTATATTCCCCCGACCAGGGTGGCTAATGAGAGTATGCAGGAGGTTGGCAGGTGAACCCACCAGCCCACCACCTCACAATTCATTTAAGAGGGGTAGTGGTGTGTCCATCACACCCCATGCACCAAACATGTGAGTGTCCCTTTCTAAATTTATGAACATGGAAAGTATCCACCCTTGTCTCAACTTCATTTGTAGAGATTCTCCTATGTGAATTTCATGGTGTGTTATGGTCCTTCCCCCGCTATATATGGCATTAGTTCTTTTGGCATTGAGGGTCCCACGCATTCCGATTTACATGTAATAATTGTGAATCTCTTCCTACATTTTCTTGAAACATGATTTCCTATGCCAGACAGTGGAGCGACGGTGATTTGGTTCTATTTGTGCCCTGGACTAATTTATGGATTTTGGATGACTTGGTGCTCATAGAGAGAGTGGGATTGTGAACTAATGGGAAATTGTAGCTATGCCTATGGGAATTCTCACTAGATGTTGTGGTTTCTTCCAAATCTGGTTTTTTGTTGTTGTAGTGGTTACCTCCCCATCTTTATTTTTGTAGCATTCAAATTTTTGGACAATGTGGGATGCTACCATTAAGTTACTTCCCAATTTTCCAGCTTTGTTCACATTTCTTTTGGCCCTGAATTTATTGGTTTTAGTCTAGTCTATTGTACAATATTTGATGGTACCAATTAGGGTAACTTTGAGGTATAAAATGGGCCTCTTAAGGAAAATAATAAGATAAAATTTATGATTTTTTAAAAGAAAAGAAAGAAAACTACATTTTCTATTTTATTTTCGGCATATGTCCTTATAGGTTAACTCGAATTTAAAGTGTGTACACTCTTTAGATGCAGAATTAGATTTCAAATCCAACAAGTACCTACTCAGCATACGTTTGAGTACATCCACACTGAGAAAAATTCAAAATACATGAAAATAATTCTCAGTGTGGATGTATTCAAAATTATGTCGTATAGGTACTCATTAGATTTGAAATATAATTTTTCATCCAACAAGTGTACGCACTAAACATTTGATTAAAACTAAAGGGAGATAAGTTAAAAATATGATTAAAAAAGTATTTTTCTTATTTTCCAATATCTTTTTGATAAATTTTTAAGTTCTATGGTGTTAATTCAATCATTTATGTAGGGTTCCAATAATATATTTTTACTATTTCAAAGTGGAAAGTTACACAATTTTTCAGATGAGAAGAGATTAAAATATATTTACCTGTATATTAAATATTATTATAAAAAAATTCCTTAGAGCATTCATCAAAATATTTCATTAGATTGGGACCTTTGATGATTCCACATTTTTTATTTGCTCCAACTATTCCCACTAATGAGAAATATGTCCAGCAAATTGCTAAGTGATATTTTCAACCAACTCATTAAATATCAATTGAAAATTTGATAAAACTCTTTGATGCTTATCCGAGTGTTCTAAGGATGCAAAGATTTCATTTTTTTTTGGTAAGGTGAATATTATATTAACTATAAAGTTATAAATTGCATCATAAAGTTGATATTCAATGTCGGTATCTCGCCAGAGAGTCCTAACCATAGCCAAAAAATAATTCTCCGAAGAGATGATTGATATACCATAGAGAAAAAGGAGAATACAAAAAACTCCTTATACCTAGATATAAGTCTTCAGATGCATTGAAAAAACAAAGAAACAATAGAAAAAATGAAAATAAAATACATGTGAAGTTTATGTGAAGGATCCAAATCATAAACAATTTAAATAAGTGTTTTTCCCTTCTCTTGGGTAGTGATTCCTAGAAGAGGTAAGCCAAGGTGTTGTTTTATATGATATAATATGTGATCCATGGTGTTCAGGTGGATTTGGAGGCACTCCAATGAGTGGAGGGAATCATACCTACACTCACATTTGTTTATTATTGTTTTCCCTTAAATTAACTTCATTTTCCAATATAAATCAATAGTTTTCATATACAAGGTGAATCTTCTTTTGGTGTGCCATGTATCTGGGATACAATCAACCCTTCTGTTTTAGAGAGAGAGGATCTATTAAAGGGGGTCTCGCTCTCAACTCTGGTTGTTTCTTCATGATTAGTATCATGAGTAAGCTTTCGAAGTTCCCTGTAAAGTCCTGTAATCGATGTTGCCTATGATATTGTACCCTTTTAGCTCTCTCCTAATAGTAAGCAACCCCCCTACAAATTTTATCCCATTTACGTGGCATCTTGACTAAAATGGATTGATCCCAAAACTTTTTTCGCATCTCAGGATATGGCTTCTAGTGATGCAGTTATCTCTTGAAATCCCCTAATGAATGTCATGTTTTGGATAGAAGGATCCACAAAATAGATTCCAGTCTCCATCTTCCAACTGTGCAAGGGATGTCTACGCTTCCAACCTACTTAATTCTTCTTAGTAACAATACCACATCTACTATCATCCAACAAGAATTACCAAAGATCTGAAAATATCCCACGATGCTAGCGAGTCAGTTATAAGAGTTACATGTGAAATTTATTAAAGGTAAGGCATTGTAGGTGAGAATTCTTATGAAATGACAGTCAAGAATGTCAGCATAAAATTATATCAATCATATAACACAAGTTCCATAATCCACCTGCAATAGGATTAACCAAAACAAGCCTACTTTGATACCCCCCCATCTCAAGAATCTTCGTCTATAGAGTCAAAACAATTCCCTGAATTCCTATATCTTTTAATAAAATCATAAAACTAATATCTCTCTCCCCATGTAAAGGGTAATAATCCCCTACCTTATTACTGGGTATCTGGCTACATAAACTAACTAGCAAAATTAAATTCCCCCCCTTACCCAACATCAATGCATTCAAATTCACTCACACAACATATGAATGAACATTGTGGCTATAGAAAGAAATAATATTACAACATGTTGGAGTGAAATCCATCCCTCTCCTATTTAAATATTGGAGAGTATAAATAACAAAATAATACAATTCAAACTCCTCACCCCATAAGAATTCCTAGCAATCACATAGCACCACTTACATTCAAAATTTACCAAAGCATTCCCTTTCAAATCCAAGGGGACATCCATACATTTGTGTGCTGAAAATCAATAGAAGCCCATAGTCATCGAATAAATAAAATTCAAAAAAGGATTCTTCACACTCTGAGGTGATTTTGAAAAACCTGTTGCTGCGCACTCAGCTCTTTGGCAACTTCACAACTTCGGCATCTCAACGGCGGTATCGGCACTTCACAACTTCGAGACTTCACAACTTGGGTAACTTAATGGATTCGGTCTTTTCGGCACTTGGAAACTTTGGCCCTTCAGCTCTTCAGCTCTTCGGCTCTTCGCTTGATCAGCTTTTTTCCATTCCTATATACATTTCTATTGGTGCTTTTTCCATTCAGTTTTTTAGGGTTCGAGGCCCATGGTGGTCACCAAATTATTTGTTTTTGCTAACAAGATCTCGATCTCGGCACGCACTCTGCTATTCAAACTACATGAATGCGAGTGACCTATCTGCATCCTGTTGGACACCATGGGTTCAAGAGGGGAACCCGAGGCTCCCCTTACTCCTCCACCTAAGATCGAGGCATTCAAACTTCTGATTACTTCCTACAGCAATCGGCCCCCATCTGTCTCTCAGCAAAAATTTGTAAAGAAGCTATAAATCATGCCTTCGGTGGCTCTCTTGATCGAGGAAACATGCAAAGCTACCCTGAAACTGGCTAATAGAGGTCTCATTAGTCAGTTTACTAGCCTCTGGCACTCGCTCAAAGAAGTGGATGACTGGCTGAAGAGGAACTAGATTCCCTTAGTTTCTGAAGGAATCGAAATTCATTTTGTAGGCAAAGGATACTTTTTGTTTCTTTTTGAAAATGCAGAAGAGAGGATCCTTATCTTCAGAAACGGCCCATATTTTATGGGACCCCAGGGACTGTATTTTAATAAATGGAACCCAGATTTCGACCCCTACCAATATTTCCCTTCTGCTGTTCAAGTGTGGGTTCACCTCCCATTGCATTGTTGGAACCATAAATCTCTTCAAATCATAGGAAAATCGCTTGGGAAGTACATTGAGCAGGCTGTAAGGAAAGACCAATACGTGTGTGCCCGCATTTGTGTTGAGGTGGATTTGGAAGTTGGGCTCCATGAAGCAATAAAATTAATGGTTGTTGGATGGTCCCATATCCAGGAGTTGGACTATGAGCAGCTTCCATTTAAATGCAGACACTATCACATCTATGGCCACTTTGCAAGGCACTGCAAAAAGAAGGCAGAAGAAGAGAGCGAGATGCAAAAGGAGAACAATGGACTTTGGTCCAAAAATACACCACATCGAAAGTAAGAGGAAAAGGAATCACTAAAGTATCCAAAGCAACAACAGAATTCTAGACTATTGGGACAGAGAACAACGTCTCTCCATTGGATGAAACTAAAACACTGAATGAAGAGCTCATCATCCAAACAGAACCCTCAGTAACAATTTTGGCAACCACGGATCAACATAATGCTTCTTACACTTAGGACAAATGCATTAAAGAACCAACTCCCCCTGGAGCAAACCCAGGTGCTTCCTCTTCACCCTCTTATGATGAAATGACCAAGAAGAAGTCTATAGAAAACTCCGGCTCCTCGGAGGATGAATCCTTTGAGAAACCTCTGAAAAAAGAGCGAAGGAAACAACATAGAGAAACCAGAGAAGAAGAATTAGAATGACAGAAAACTCAAGGAAGTCAATCTAGAATTGAAATTTCCATTGAGAGGAACACCAAAACAAGGCTTCCCAAGGGAGGAGCATCCAATCCCCTCACCAGTAAATAATGAAATTAGTCTCTTGGAATTTCAGAGGCTTGGGGAACCCATTGAAAACCAAAGTAATAAAATATCTCCTGAAAATTGAACCCCCAGAAATCCTCATGCTCTAAGAGACTAAAATCAAAGGGGACACCCTACTAGACATCAAAAAATCAAAGTGGAAGAAAAATGTAGGGTTGGTTGTAAGCGAAAGGGGATCCTCAGGTAGAATATCCACTCTATGGTCAGAGGAACGAGTACTTTTGGTGAACTCCTTTGAGATCCAACACTGGATCTTCACCAAGCTAAGGCATATCACAAATAAGTTGATCTTTTCTCTCTTCAACCTTTATGTTACTATGAAATGTGCTAAAAAAATAGATTGTTGGAAATCTCTCTCTGAATTTCTAGATCTTCATACTCCTAAAAACATTATTCTTGTTGGAGATCTAAACATAGTTTTAGAATTGAAAGAAAAAAGAGGTGACAGCTCCAACAGGGATCAAATGCTTCACATTATGGAATACCTTGTGCTCCAATGGGACCTCCTGGACTTCAAACCTTCAAGAGGCCTCTACACTTGGTCCAATAATAGATTTGGGTCAGAACACATCTCATCCCGCCTTGACCACTTCTTGGTGCAAGAGTTCATTGTTGCTGGAGGAGAGGTTAATATCTACCAAAATCATCCCTAAGCTTACCTCTGATCAAAAACCTATTCTTCTTCTCCTAGAAGAGGAAGAAAACCTAGGCCCTATTCTATTTCATTTCAACCCTCTTTGGATGAGAGATAAGGGTTTCTTGATATTGTCCGTCTGGCTTGGGCCAAATCGGTCAATGGTTCCCCAAGCTATGTGTGGGAGAAAAAGCTCAAAGCTACAAAGTATGCCCTGAAAGAGTGGATCAGGAAACCAAAACAAGGCCAAACCTACCAGAAGAAAGAAGCAGTCCAGATACTGGAAGACCTGCAAATGGAAATGGATAAAAGAGACAACACCTCTATAGAGCTAGAGAAGGAATAGATTTCCCAAAGGAACACCTATAGCTCCTTTCGCACTGAAGAATAATATTATAGGATCAAGTCCTGAAGCTTGTGGCTAAAAGATAGGGACCGAAACACTACTTTCTTCCATCGACAATATAGAGCACACCTCTCCTGAAACCACATCTGAGAAATTACCACTTTAGAGGGACTCATTTTCAAATGGTTTGAAAATATCAAAACAGTTGCAGAATCTCACTTTCAAAAGCTATTAGGAAATATAATGATAACAGTGAAGAGGACACAAAGGAATTCCTCACCAACATACCCTCCCTAGTCAGTAGTGAGGACAACACTAATCTAATGAAGCCTTTCTCTGAGGAAGAAATTTGAAAATTTATTTGGTCAATGGAACCAGACAAGGCACCTAGGCCTGATGGTTTCTCAATCCATTTCTACAAAATCTACTAGGACATTATTAAAGCTGACGTGATGAGAATGATCAAAGGTTTCCAAAATAAAACTAAGGTAGGGGGAGGCATCAACTCTACCTTCTTGGCCTTAATTCCAAAATAGGTGAACCTCTAACCCTTTGAAAGATTTAGGCCCATCTCCCTCTGTAATGAATTGTACAAAATCCTCTCCAAGCTTCTGGCCAACAAAATCAAGCCTCTACTGGGGAACCTAATTTCTCTCTCTTGAGGTGGGTTTGTCAAAGGTAGGCACATAATGGATAATTTCATTCAGGTTCAGGAGGAAATGCATTCTAGCCATCAACGAAAAGAAAAAGGCATGTTGATCAAGCTTGACATGGAAAATGCCTTTGACAGAGAAAAAATCTCTTTCCTCTACAAATTTCTTCTCACCTTTTGGTTCTCCTCTGACTTCATCGATCTGATCAAAGCTTGTATAGATAGGCCCTGAATCGCCACTCTTGTTAATGGTAGACCCACCACCTATTTTCAAGCCTCGAGGGGATTAAGGCAAGGTTGCCCTCTCTCCCCATTCTTGTACATCCTAATGTTTGACTACCTCAACAGAAAACTGATAGATGCAAAAATGGCAAGGACTGTTCTAGGATTAAGAGTGCAAAACATATTGTATCCCATCAACCACATGTTGTTTTCTAATGATTCTCTTCTGCTAGGAGGTGTCTCATTGTCAATTTCTTCCAACATTAAAGCTATCCTTCACAGCTTCTGTAAGGCATCGAGTTCCCTCATCAACGAAAGGAAGAGCGCAGTTTATGGTTGGAACATTGATTAGAAATTTATCAATTGAATCTCATTTATCTTGGGCTTTGTTGGCCATGTTAAATGGGAAAAAATAAAATACCTTAGCCTTCCCCTAATGCTAGGAAATGGCAAGAATGCATTGTGGGAAGAGGTACTATGTAAATAAAATTGAAAATCATATCATGGGGAGGCTACTGGCTCTCCACAGTCAGAAAATTAACACTGATAAAATTAGTTCTTTCAACCTTATCAATATATCAAGCCTCCTTCATTCTGCTCCCAAGTCTATTACTGAACAGGTGTCCATCTCATCTGTGACTTCCTATGGAGGGGTGGGAAGGGCAATCAAATGAAGTTTCATCTTGTCAACTGGGATATGGTCACACATCTAGTATTGGAGGGTGGCCTACAGATCAGAGACCCATCAACAACAAAAATATCGCTAGGAAGAAAAATTTAATGGAAAATTTACAATTATTCCAGCATCCGGTCAGCTAAATTCTGAAAAATAAATATGTAGTAGGAACATCGCTGAGGAAAATGCAATTCTAAAACACCCCCAAAGGATCACTGATATGGAATCTCTTATGGGGAGGAATTAACTTCTTTAAAATTTACCTCTTTTGCATTCCTGGAAATGGAAATCCACTCTATTGTGGCAAGACAGTATCATGGGACATCTTCCACTTGCAGACTCTAAAGCTATAAGAGGAATCCGAGAATGGTTGGAACAAAAAAACATCACCAGAATTGAAGAAATTTCCTCTTGGGATGAGAAGGGGAATTGGCTCTCTTGGATATTCCCCAAAGCCCCATAACATCTGCTAATCCAACAGAATATGCTAAAATAGGAGTTGGCTGACTCTACCCAAATCCACAAGCAGGTTGTGGACTCCTGAGGCTAGAAAAACACATGAAATTATACCACAGCAATCAGATTTTGTTATCTCAATCCACAGAGAGTGTCGACTCACCACGCTATCTTCTGGAAACGGGTATGGGACCCCTTCTGCATCCCTAAAATCAACTTCTTTTTTTGGGTTTTAATGCACAAAAATACTCTGACATGAGAAAATATCACAAAAAGAGGTATCCTTGGACCCCATAGATGCACCCTCTGTAGGAATTATATTGAAACAATGGACCATCTATTTTTAAACCACCCCTTCACAAAATAAGTGTGGAAGCTCATCCTCCATGGTCTTAAAATTTCTTCCCCCATTGAGACCTCTGTGGTTGATATATTCTCTAATTGGAAGGGGCGGTATCCCCATGCTATCCCCAACAAATCTCTATGGATTCAAGTTTGGCAGAACATTCCCAAATACATCTACTGGAAAGTATGGATTGCTAAGAATGAATAGGTCTTCAACAACACCATATGGAATCCCTCGACGGTGGCTGCCAAAGATAAAGCTATCCTCCTGGTGATAGCTTCCCAACACTCTCATAATTCCGCAATCACACTTATTCTAGAAGAAGAGAACTGGTTGGGTTCCTTCGTCTTCAAAGACAGGAATGAAACTCCAATCAGAACCCCCATCAGTCCAAGATGGCACATAAGAGAACCAGACAAAATATTCCAAACATGGTGGAGGAAGCAGGGTAAAGGAACAATCTTCTTTGACGGTGCTTCCAAAGGAAACCCTGGGATATCAAGTGCAGGGGGTGTGATCTACTCTTCAGAAGGCACAAGATACTGGCTCAGTTGGGGCCTCAGACAGAGATAAAATAACCAGGCATAAGTTCTTGGATTGATAAAAGCATGCCAAATAGCTCGGGATAAAGGCTTTAGATAAATCCAAGCTTTCAGGGACTTGGAAATTTTGATAAAAATGTTAAACTCGGAGGACTAGTTTAACAATCCAATTCTAAACAAGAGCCTTCGCAGGTTGAAGTACATTATGGCATACTTCACCTCTTATAAATTTTTCATATTCTCAGAGACTCAAACAAGGAATCATATAGCTACACAAACAAAGGCTTCTTCCTCCCGTGAGGAGCCTTCAACATTAACAATGAACCCCCATCTCAAATCCCAATTCTGTAAATGATTATTTATGACTCGATTGTATTTGAATTTGGGTGAAGCTATGTATTGATGGTTGTTTAGGCTCTGGCCCAACCTATCCCTCACTATAAATAAAAATAAAAATAACTTTTTCAGCTATAAAAAATAAATAAAAATAAAAATCCAAGGGGAAAAAGTTTCTCTTAATATTAAAAATAAAGGAGATACAAACAGGGCAAGATAAACCATCTTGAATCTGCCTAACACAACCCACAATAATAATGCAATGTACACATAACCTCTAAACTCTTGCTTCACTACTCTAGACCAATACCATGAGCCATCCCTACATTTGGTTGAGGTTGGTTGACTTGGAAAGTGGGGGAAGGAAAATTCCAAGACCAACAACCAAGCACACAAGAGAATTTCTCACCCATTGTATCATATCCTGAAACTTAGGATAAAAATCCGCTCTGGAAATATTCATCTCTAGATTTTCTAGAATCCTATAGTCCCCTTTCTTTTGGAAAAAAATTATTTAGACATGAACATTGCAAGGAAATGGAGATGGAGTTGACTTCACCTCACAAGTATCCTCTCTTCCTATCTCCTCATCAACCAAACTTGTTGCTTCCAAGAGGGTGTTAAATTTCTCCTTGATCTTAAATTTTCCCACAGACTACTTCAACTCTCTCTTTTGCCAAGGATTTAATAGGATGTTCACCATGATTCCATTCATTAATTCCACACGAGTGCATTGAATTGTCTCTCCATCCACTTCCTACACATTAAACTCCATTAGCAGCCTCATTAACCTGCACATAAGCATAGTCTTTAGCTCATGTAGAATCTTCAATACACCTCCCTGGTGGTTAGTGCCATGTCCCCTCACATGTTTTCTAGGTGGGGTGATGGCATCCTACTCCGCCCCTCTGTCATGTTGGTAACCTCATCCAAGCTGGATGCAAGGATTTCATTATATTATTGGGCTATTTACAATTGGAATTTTAAATAGGACTAGTATGAACCAATATATAAATAATGGGGTATTATATAACATGATAAACGATGGGGATTTAGTGAGTATATAATGTATCAATAAGAGGTCTTAAGTATTTTTGGAAAAATATGAATAAAGGAATCTTCAAATTTACATTATATTGTTTCTCTTTTTTATCGTTTTTAAATTAGTACTTTATTCTTTGAGTTCTAATCGTTGCTCTATTAAAAAAATGTGATTTTTAAACATTGATTTGGTGTTGAAATATTTTATTTATTGTGGGAATTATAAAATATAATTTATTATTACCCTTAATTTTTTTTCAAATTTTATGTGCCAATTTTACATTAATATTTTGAAAAATAATCATCTTTCTAAGATTAATAAAAAAACAAACAAACAAAACATGAAACTAAACTATTCACAAATATATAAATATAAGTATTTTATTAGAATATTTGAATTATAATAAACCTTAAGTTGTCTCCTTAATACACATGTTGGGACAAAACCCATATAAACTCAATAATAAAACATTACTTATTTTAAAATTAAAACAATAATGAGAAAAATGAATATATAGTTTTTTGGGTACTTTTTTGTAAACTGTAGCAATTAATTTTCATTAGCAACAAGGATAGGGTCGCCACTCTTATATATCTACGACCATTATATAGGCGGGTCTGGAAGTCACGAATGGCAAACAAAACACTCTCGATCGGGTCCTTAGAGCACGGATGACCCTCCCCCTCATCACCTCATGAAGATCATTGCCTTCAACTGTTGCGGTCTAGCAAACCTCGCTAAAAATCTGGCCCTCCGAAGATTACTGAACAACACTCTTATTGACGTCATTTATCTGCAATAAACCCTTGACTCTTATGATCACGTTATTTCTACATTATCCACCATCTTCCTAGGATGGACTTTCCATGCCATCGATGCTTGGGATTGATCTAGTGTTATTTCCTTTGAAATCAATCCCCACTCCATTAAATTACTCAATCTCTAGGGTGGGGAGGGATTCTTGGGCATCGATGCATACTCCTCTGAACTTGGGCTGGAATATAGGTTGTTGAACATCTATGGCCCCTGCAATGTACAACTTACTTTCTGGCAAAACCTTCTCAATCGTTCTTTCATGTCTACTCATAATCTTGTCCTCGGTGGTGATTTTAATTTTTCTCTAGGTCTGGAGGAATCCTGGGGACCCCTTTCTCATCCCGACCCACTCTCTGTGGATATTTCTCATCTCATTGAAGACCGCCACCTTGTTTACATCCCCATGTTGAGTTATCATCCCACCTAGGGAAGTCATAGGATTGGAGAGGCCTCCGTTTCCAGTTAACTGGATCATTTCCTCATTCATGAATCATTAATCAGATCTAGGCCTCAATATCGTCAATGGGTGGGATCTGGGTGAATATTGGACCACTCCCCCATATATTTGGAACTGGCCCCTGTCTGCCGCAAACCTAACAACCCTTTCAAGTTCAATTCCACTTGGTTAAACCATCCGAAATACACCAACATGGCATCAAACTATTAGCACTTGCATCCCTCGGATCCTGAATCCTCCCCCTTTGTATCCTTCTTTGCCAGAATGAATGAGATCAAGAAACTGACCAAATCCTGGGGCCAGGGATCAGAAGGCTAAAGATGAGGATACCCTTTGCAAAGTGGAATCAGAGATTGCAGCCTTGGAATCTGCCTTGATGGAAGGCTCGGCCTTAGATGCCACCAGATCATAGCTCTTTCACCTCGAAGAGGAACAGACTTGGATCCTCAAAGACCTTGATGAAACCTAGCACCTCAGAAGCAGAGCCACATGGTTAAAAGTGGGGGACGAGAATACAAAATTCTTCCACCATTTTGCAAATGGTCGAAAATCCATCAACACTCTCTGGAATCTGGAGGATGAACAAGGAAACCAGAACCACACTATTCATCAGTTGGAAAACATGGGGGTTGTACACTTTCACAACCTCTAGAAGGCCCCCACCAATGCTAATCTGGTTGAAATTATAAAGGTTGATGGCTTATTTCCTTGATTCATGGACCATGCAGATGAGGATATCTTGACTTATCTCATTTCCATGCAAGAACTTTGGGACACCTTAAAATGGGTCCAGAAAGACAAGAGCCCTAGGCTTGATGGTTGGCCTGTTAAATTTTATCTAGATTTCTTTGAGATTATTGGTCCAGATATCTTAAATGTGGTCAAAGAATGTCACACGACTAGTCAATTATATGATGCATTTAACACTGATTTCATTTCCCTCATTCCCAAATATGATGCTCCTAGAATTTTCTTTGATTATAGACCTATCTCTCTCTGTAATTGCATTTACAATATCATTGCCAAAATAATTTCCAACCGCATCAATCCCATTCTCTCTGAACACATTTCATCTGAACAATTTGATTTCCTCCACCATCATTAGATCCATGGGGCCATAGGCACTACCCAAGAGGCTCTCCATTGCATCAAATGCAAAAATCTAAAGAGTATCATACTAAAGCTAGACCTTGCAAAAGCTTTTGATCACTCCAATTGGCTCTAAATCCATATGATCCTCACCCATTTTGGGTTTCCCATCAGCTTCATCAAATGGATCATGTGTTGTATCACTAAAGCATCATTTAGTGTACTCTTCAATGGATCTGCCTCCCCCTTTTTACATTCAGAAAGAGGGCTCTGACAGGGCTGCCCTTTATCCCCACTCTTCTTTCTTCTCATTATGGAAACATTAAGTCGATTAATTATGGATGAAACAAATCAGGGGAGACTCCAAGGCATCACGATAGCGGAGGGATGCTCCCTCACCCGTCTTGTCTTTGTGGATGAGGTCCTCATTCTCCTCAATGGATCCATTGGAGACACCTTATCTTTCTCAACATCTCTGGCATCTTTCAGTATTTCCACTGGCATGGTCTGGAACGCTCTCAAATCAACCATATCTGAGTTCAGTTGTACACTATAGGAGAGGGGCCTAGCTATGAACAGATTCTCGTTTACCATATTTGATCCCCTTTATGGACTTCGGTACCTAGGATTTCAGTTAAAACCTACTGATTATTGCATTGCTGACTAGACATGGCTCATCACAAAAATTGGAGAAATTTATTTTTATTTGACACCACAGATGGTTATCTCGGGCTGGGGGACTCACCCTGATCAAATCAGTCCTCGAAGCCACCCATGTATATTGGATGTCACTAGCATGGATTTCTTGTGCAATCATCGCCGGAATTCAGCAAAGATGTTGTCGATTTCTTTGGAAGGGGAACAGGGAGGGCCATACCTTCGCTGAGATTATATGGGATCATATTTCATTACCTAAATAGTGGGGAGGTTGGGGCATTAAGAACCTAGATATTTTTTCCAAGGCACTTGTAGAAAAGATGGGTTGTTCAATTATGACTTCCAGAAATCTTTGGACTCAAGTGGTTTACCTGAAATACGTTCGTCCCATGAACATCATTGATCAGACTTCCATCTTGGAACCACAAGAATATATCGACCATATGGAAGGTTGTTCTATCAGCCTTGCTGCACATTCAAAATGGTTTGATTTGGGGCATCAGATCTGGAAATCAAGCTCGCATTGGAATTGAACCATGGTTAGGGAGTGGGAATGCACATCCCCACGAGATCATCGACCATTTATCAAGAATTTTCATCTGTTTCATATCAAAGATATCAGATCCCTAGTCCACAACACTCTATCTGTAGGGTTGGAAATCTGCGGACCTCCTTGGTCTTCTTGCTCCTATGCATCAATCATGGTAGACCTTTACTACAACTTTATCTTAAATTCATATTCACATTATCCCTGGGGATGATGAATTTATTTGGGAATATTCTAAGAATGGGCAATACTCTCCCAAAGATGGATATACGTACATCTTCTCGGACCACTCCCCTCAGCAGTTCATCTAGTGGTGGAGATGCTTATGGAAATTGAATCCCCACCTCCAACCAGATTATTTATGTGGTGCATTCTAAATATCATTTCCCCAACCATGGATAATTTTCACAAAAGGACCATCCAGGGCCTAACATGGTGCACCCTCCGTCATTAAGACTCTGAATCATGTGAACATCTATTTCTCCAGTGTAACACCTCTCAGGCTTTGTGGACATCAATACTATCAGATTTTCATATCAACACAGAGTGGACTCACCTAACTCTCTTGGAGGCATGGTAGAGCTGGTGGTAATCGGTTACCCCTCATAAAGCGTGAAACCTGCCACTAATCACCATCTAGAGGATCTGGCTTGCCAGAAACTGCACTATCTTTCAGAACAGAACACCCCACTAGTACTCTATCGCTTCCCACATTATATCCATCTACAACAGCATACCTAAAGTCATTAATTTTGATCAAACTTAGGCATAATTCGATGGATCTTCACAACCTTAGGGATGTGGGGGCAGTGCTGTCCTACACCTCAACCTTCAGCACTCCTTCAAGATAAAGATGGGATTAGGACATGGCACTAACAATTATGTTGAGCTCACCATTGTTCGCCATCTCCTATAGTTTTAATTAGAGCATGAATGTCATCATCCACAAATTTTTGGAGATTCTAAAATCATCATCAATTGGTTTAATAAATCTGCCACATGTCAGATGCACACACTATGGATTATATTGGAGGATATTTGGCTACTGAGATCACAATTTACATCCATTTCCTATCTTCATATTTGTAGGGAGCGCAACAGTATATCCGATGGTCTATCCAAGGAGGCAGCGGTCCAGCATCATGGGCTATGGCACATAGAAGAACAGTTGGACCAGCATCATTACAGTTATTACCATCGCCCTTTCATTAACCATCCTATTATCAAAACAAGGGCAACATGAACAACTTTTGACCGTTTTTTTGGGACAAAATGATTGGATTTTTTTTGTATTTATTTTGTATATACTGACTGTTAAAACTGTACAACCTTGGGGTGATTTTTTATGAACAATATTATTGTGTTACCATGGTCACAGAGAATACATATGCATATGCATCTACAGCATGTAATTTTCAAACTATTAATGAAAATTATGATTTTTCCTTGGGGAAAAAAAAATATTCATTAGCAAAATGATATTACATAGTGATCACATCCATAACCATACAACCTTGATATCAATAAATACAGAAATAGGGGAGTAAACTTCTCCTCACAACAACATCAGACAATAGAAAATTTTCCAACAAGCTAAGCCTCAACACCAGAAAGAGAAAGATAGTTTGGAACTATCCCTTGTAGGCAAGAGCCGGAGGCATCTCTAGTACAACCTAACATTCATTTTTCTCCATGAACCATTCAGTATATAGAATTGTTACCAAAAATTTCACAACCGAAGTACCATGTTTGGCAAGACTTCAAAGCCATAAGTCCAACACACGAGAGATATAATGGGAAACAAGGCAGACCAAATTCACACCAATGACGAGTATCGCATCCAATCCATATACAACATGTGCACACACTACGAATCATTTACTGATTTCAATTATGAAATTGAAAACCATCCCAAGATGCATAGAAAAAATAAAGAATAGGTATAAAAGAAAGTGTGGTTGTGACAGAAAAGCTCCAAATAAATTTGAGTTATAAAAAAAACATGCATAACACCAACTAAGAGCATAGATGAGATTCAAATTCCTGCTTGAAGAAAAAATCGTTAAAGATCCAGGAAGGCCGCAAAAACCACCTCATAGCCAACAAGCCCATTGTGAGAAACAAGAAAACCATCTACAACACTAGAATAAGATTATCAAAATAGCGACAGAAATTTGAGACCAATTTCTAATCCTGATAAGAAGAAATTATGGTGAAACCCTAAGCACTATCAACCGATGGATCAGTGGGATCATTAGGGGGATCCATAAGATCACTAGAATTTTAATTTGACACCAAAAATATTTCCACCTGAGCCAATCGAGAGTCCACATTATCTATACATAATATTTAATTTCATAGCATGTGTTTGATGTCCTCCAACCTAAAGAACGCATTATAGTTTTCAAATTTATTGTATTTAAAAATTAAATGCAAAAGTGTGTCCATTTGTTGATGCAAGGCCAAAGAGTGTAGGAAATAAATCACCTTTTCCAGAATCTCCCTAGATATGGAACCCATTTCATATCTTCACCTTCCACCTCCAAATCTGAATGATAAGGGTGTTTCGATATTTCTTTAGACTCTAGCATTAAAATTTATTTCCTTGCCTCAAGAGGAACAACATCAGAGAAAATTTCAACTGATTCATCGGTAAAAGGCCTGATTATTTTGAGGCCGACATTACCTATGCCACCTCTCTTGATCATCATTCTCTAGTGAGGAGGCATGATATTAGTGGTAAGGGAGAAATGGAGACAACTACTAAGAGAACCTTGACTTGAGAAATAAGAAAACAGAAAAAACGTCGGCCCTTGAACCCCTGACCTAAAAAACTAAAAATCATCCCCCAATTTCCACACCAACGGACCAAATTAAAGTAAATTCCAAATTCACCACAATGCAGAGACATATTACACCAAATTCCTCAAAGCCATAACAAAACATGAAAGCTCTAGATACCCATACTAAAAATTAGAGTAATGCTGATACCCAAAGTAAACAATGTCACCAACAAGGTGAAACCTAGAATAACTAAATATAATTGCACTTGAATTAAATGAGTGAAGCCCCAATACACAGAATAAAATTACTCTAGAAACATAAACCAAGTACACCAAAAAAAAAAAAAACCTTTGGAATATACCACACTTCGTAGATAAAGAGAAAATACTCCCAAGTTCATTTAATGATACATTATAATATAAACAAAGTTATAAACAAACAAACAAAAATATCTTCAAAAGGATAATAAATACCTCTACACTTGTTCAAACTATCTAGAAAGAGTAGAATTAAAAGTATTAACGCAAGCTTAGAAGCAACCCTAATATCCGTAACATGGCAAGAAACCAAGTGTAGCAACTCCAAATGGAACTGAAGTGAAGGAAGTAATGGATAAATCATCACTTCCACTCTTCCACACTCACACGTATCTCCACCACCCACATCGTTAAATATCCATTTATAATGGTGAGACCTTTAGGTCAGAAATCCAACGGTCATCAAATATTCTTTGCCATGCCATAGCCAAATAAAGACACCCTTAATGTATCAGGGTGTGACTTCCAATGAATCTCTAATTTCTCCCTCATTAGCACCCATATTCGAGACCAATCTATAGCTCTCTAACAAATCCTAGAGCTTCTCAATATCCGTTATACCCATAAATAAGATAATTCCTCATCCAAGGAGTATCCATGTTGCATAATTTTTATGAACCTTACTACATGAAAAATAGAAATACATGAAAAAACGTGATTGCAATCATGTTTTTCATGTATTTCTCATTTTCCATGTAGTAGGGTCCATCGAAAGTATGCAATATGGGTAATCCTTGTATGAGGAATAAAATTATTTATCCAACGATTCTTTTCGCTCAAAATTTGAGTAAACCCATAGGGAGATAAGTTGAAAATATGAGTTGAAAAAACAGTTTTTCTATTTTCCCTCTAAATTTTGATGATGTAATCAAATATTATTTTATTATTTCCACTATTATTTTGTAATTTCCTTAGGAGGCTCATTTTAGACCTTAAAATTACCCTAATGCAAATACTATTTTTCTCTAAATTATTATGTCCTACCAAAATGGACTAGGCTTACATTAAAGTAAACATTCGTGTAAGAGTATGACCCCAACGCATTATATATTTGTCTTGAGAGAGTCAAATTTTCCTTTCCATTAATTGTTGTTGGAATTCATCCCATGGAAAATCCAAAGAAGAATAGGGCCAATCTTCCTTAATTTTCCATCTCCTTTAAAGTTCTCCATCCAGCTGCTCTTGCTAATAGTCTCTAACCTACATTACTCCTAAACTAATTGTAAAAATTTGAAACAAGTGAAAATATTCTCTCCCAGTAAGTCGTGGTAATTATCACCAAGCTTCCATCCAAAACAGGGTTCAATCTCCCTTCTATATCTCCCAAAAAGTATGATTACTCATCATCTAATAATATTCCTGATCCCATTTCCATATGCTTGATCCATCAACATTTAGCTCATATCTTAAATGCTCTTGTGAAAAAAGAGTAGCATAATTTCTCAGCCAGATCTACTTCCCGTAGCTTCAGCCCACCTATCAACCACCGCTATCATAGCTTAGCCCCTAAGGTCACACTTAGTATTTTTTATTCATGCAAACCCAATCCTCCATCCCACTTTGGTAGAATTGGAGTCTCTCATGCCACCAAGGACCACTGTTTATCCTTTTTCATGCCCTAGGAAAGGAAATATCTCCATTTTGAAATTAAATTCTTCCAAGCCAATTTAGGTGTAGGCATAACCGACATGTGATAAAGCAGAATGGCTTGAAGCGTTGATTTCATGAGGACCATTCTCCCTACTAAATTGAATGCTCAAAATGTCCAATTTATAATCTTGGTTTGAAGCTTTAGAAGAATACTTTTACAACAGGAAACATGATTTATATTTAAAACCAATGGCACACACAGATACTTAGAAGGAAAATAAGCTCTATTAAAATCTAGAACTTGAACTAAATGACACTAAATCCTTTCCTTACAGTTAAAAAAGAAAATATTGGAATTTTCATTATTGACAAGCATACTTGAGGCATCCATAAAGATTGAGAGCATGGAATGGACCTCATTTTCCTCTTTAAGGGTTGGCTGACCAAATAGATAGACATCATCAACAAATCATTGATGTGTCACAGGAAGGTCTTCACTGTATAAATGTAACCCTCAAAGAATCTCTTTAGAATAAGAATTCTTAAAGGACCACCCAAGTCCTTCCATAACTAGAATGGATAAAAATGGAGATAAGGGATCGCCCTTTCTAAGCCTGTGAGATGGGTTAAAAGTATCAGAGGGAGAACCATTAATCAATATAAAGCAGTAGGGTGTTGAAATAAGAGATCTAACCCAGGATATCCATTTCTAAGAGAAGCCAAAATCATCTAGGACCTTTAATAAATAATCCCAGTTAATTCTATTATAACCTCTGATAAATATAACTTGGTCATCATATATAATCTTTTTAAACTTTTGAGAGAGTGAATAATCTCTTGCACTACAATAATTCCATCAGAAACCTTCCTTCCCTCTACAAAGCTAGTTTATTCCAAAGAAATAAGCACCTTCAACAATGGCTTAAAATGATCAACAATAATAGTGGGAATCTCTTTGTAAATTACATTGCACAAATGAAATGGATCTAAAACCATTGGGGTATTCTACTTTTCCAACCTTAGGAATTAGGGTTAAAAAAATATCATTTAAACCTCTCCACATAGTCTAAAGTTGACGATATTCCTGCACCACCTCGTGAATTTCCTTCCCCGAAAAAAAATCCAACTAGCTTTAAAAAAAACTTGAATTTTATCCAACAGGACCATGAGATTTGTTACAGGGAATGATACCCATAATTTCTTCCTCCATTTCATGAAAATAATTCATTCACATTAAAGATGAGTTTTTCTCCTAACTAACAATTTTTAGAATACATGTTGTAATTTTTATTATGGTATATTTTCTATTATGTGAAATATCTATTAGTACATCATTATGATAACCAACCAATTTCTTCTCAATATCCTAATGTTGTAGTTTACTTTTTCCATCTCTTCTAGTTAACAAAAAAATGTGGTTTACATGCCTGTGTTGAATCATAGGTTTGTGAAAAAAATTGGAGTTATTCTCCCCCTCTTTCAACCATTGAACTCTAGATTTTTTTCACCATAATGTTTCTTCATGTTGTATTCATTTCTATAACTTATTTAGTGTAATCCCATCTTCCATCACTAAATCAGAATTACACCCTTATATGATCATCCATTGTTAACTATCCTTCATCTAACATTCCAACCTCTATTTTTCCTCCAAGATATGATCAAATTTTGTCTTATTCCCTAACAGTATTTATTCCTCCAATTCTTTGAGCTTAAACTACAGGGTATGCATCTTAGTCTTACCTTGAACTGTAATTTTATTCCACCATACTTTGGATTTATTCAAAATCTTAGTCGACTAAAGCCAAAAACTCTCAAAACAAAAGGATATATTAGATGGCACTTATTTAATATCAATATCCAAAATAATTGGCCAATGATTTGAACAAATATAGGGGATAATAGTTTCTTCAATAAATATATCATTTTCCATCATTGATTTAGAGAAAAATAATAATTCTAAACAACTAGAGACTTGATGTTTACCCCCCACCCCTCCCGGTTCTATTAATCCATGTAAATATTCCATTAATGGTTGGTACATCCACCAACTACAAACGTTAAATAAATTCCATAAAAGAGAAAAATTATGAGTCCAACCAACGAATCTTGCCCTTCTTTTCATCCAAAGTCTTAATAAGATTAAATTCCCCCCTATAGTCCATAATGAGTCAAAGATAAAAGATCTGTGAATCTGAATATCTATCAATAAATATAGATTCTCCCTTCTCGTATGAGGACCATACACCATTGTTAAACATATCATCTCCTTTGAACCAATATGCTAAAACCTTCCATACAAAATGGAACGTCTAGCCATATAGTATTGAAATATTACCTCCATCATATCCACAAAACTGCTAGACCTCCAAAACTACCTCATACATCAATATCCATAATTTCACATCCCTTCCACCAATTAACATGTATTTATCATAATTTATACATGGAAACCTTGGTTTCCTGAAAAATCACCAAGGTAGGCTTTTCAATTTGTATCCTTTGATATAGATAATGTTGTTTCCCTAAGTTACTATTAATAACCCTAATATTCCACGTGAAAATTTTCATCGTAGATATCATTGAGACGAAAATAAAATCATTGAAATATTTTTTGCATGTCTTTAATTAATTAAATCTTCGCCAGTATTCTGAAGGAGTTCGCGTGTCATATTTCGACCTTTCCTTTTAACATATTTTCCAATCATATATTTTCCCTAGTCCTTCAAGTCTTGTGATGGGCATGCGTCAATGTTTCCTTCTTTACTCAAAGAATTTTTTATCTTCCATCTTAAATAGGACTGTGTGTAGATCTCCCTTTGGTGCTCAGCCAATTCTGCCAAATATTTCATAGCCCAATCATTCATAAGATATACAAGGGTTTTTTCCTTTTCAACGAGCGTATCGACATTTTTATTTATCAATGGAATTACTTTTTTTTTTCTTGGGTAAGCATTGGGACAGTTAGACTACATAAGTTGGTGGTTTCATGGGCCTATAAAGGTGAGTAGTTAATGGGGGGGCATGCAGGAAGGCCTTGGGACAAGTAGACTACCTAGACTGGTGGTTTTATAATCTTGGATAGGTGAGTATTAATGGGATAATAAATATTTCCATGCTCACTGGGATGTGAGCATGACAAAGCCAATTGGGAGTTGTACAAAAATATTAGATGGAAAAATAATCTTCAGGTGGATACATTATTTATATTCATTCCATGCTTAATAGGTGTAGACGTACTCTATATTCCTACGAGTATGAATTAAAGATAGATTTGGCTGGAGAATACATGGATAATTTTAATCATTAGTGCGTAACAGATGGTGATATGTTCCAAATTCTTATAGTGTGCAAAAATTGGATACATGCTTTGGATTCGTGTAATGTTTAGTAGTGGATTATGTCAATCTTATTTGGTAAATACAATGCTAAATATTTTGTGGAACTGTGGAGCATATCCACCACTCAGTGATTACAAGGTTAAGGAAGCAAAGTGCAACCAAAGAAATAGCACCTGTAATAGTACTAGGTTTAGCACTGAGAATTATTTCTTCCATTCTTGATTCCTTTGTTGTGTCCATTTTTACTTCTATTTTTACTCCAAATTTTTCTTCCTGTTTTTCTTTTGATATGGCATTAAAAATAGCTTCTTTTTTGGATTTATAATTTATGCCAAGTTATGTTTCCATTATAATGTTTTTTTTTGCTTCACGTTTTGCATCCAAAATGGCATCACTTGTTGCATCTAGCTTTGCTTCCATTATGGCATCTTATTTAGATTCTAATATGACTTCCATTATAGTGTTTTTTTTCTTCTAATATTGCTTCCATTATTAATTCTTGCTTTTCTACCTAAATGGCTTCTTTTTTTTCTTCTTAGGAAATTTTGAGTATGGATTCTAATATTTTTCCATTATAACTTCTTTGTTTTCTACCTGAATTGCTTCTATTTTTTCTTCTCGGGCAATGCCAAGTTTTCTTACTAGTATTTCTTCCATTATTACTTCTTCATTTCCTACAACTAAATTGCTTCTTTTTTTGCTTCTTAGGTAAAGCCAATTTTTCCTTTCCAATATTTCTTCTCGTGTGTTCTAGTTTGGATTCCATTGTTGCTTCCTTTTTTACTTCCATAATTTCTTCCTTGCTAGTTTCATGGTTGTTGTTTGGTCAATTTAATGTCTTAAATTGCTATTATAAATTATCAACCAGAGTTAGTAATCTTGTGAAGTGCAGGTGCACTATATATGCTAGAAGCCTATCTTTCTTAATTCGTTGTGTAGATTTTATATGCTGTTTTTATGATTTTGTGTTTTATCTTAAATGGGAAAACTAAGAAATGAACTATGAAATTAATTCTAAACTTAATTATCAAAGCCTATGATGAGAACCCTACTTTTGGAAAAGATGAACAACTGATTTCAAGAGAACTAGAAAAGAAACTTCTATCTTTTTGTATTTTTTAGATATTTTATATAAATTAAATTTAAAAGCAATAAAGTAATTGAATCTAAAATAATTTTAATGCTTAGAATAAATTTAAGAAGGAAGAAAAGGAAATGTTTTATATTAATCTAAGAAGGAAATTGATCTATAAATTACTCTAAAGAAAATATATTCTAACAACTAAAAGATGAAAGTTACAAGAAGGAAGAAAAGGAAATGTAAATTTAAGAAAGAAAATTGGTCTAAAACAATTCTATATTGCATAAAAATAAATCAACTTAAGTAGTCAATCTTAACTACGTTAGACAATTCCTATGCCAGAGATTATCTCTATAACATCTTTCTAGACTACTTCTAAATATATTTGAGTAAAGAATGAAAATATCTACTTACATCATCTCTAAATCTTAAAAAATCATCAATCCAAACTATGTCTAAGTCTTATCAAAATATGTATCAAAAACTTCACTCTATCTACCAAATAAAAACATCTGTATAAAGTAATTCTTATGAAAACATAGTATCAAACTAACTCTAATTCTATTCACTAATGAAAAAAAGAATTTTATTCTAAGTTCTATGAAATGGAATTATTAATCCTAACAGTATTCAATCCAAATGACTATACTGAGTAAATCGAAAGACTAGTTGAAATAAGGAAAGAAAACAAAGTATTCTACCTACTGTGTGAAGTTAAAATTCTTTTCTAATATAGGTTATGTGATTACTGTGTGAACGAATGGGAAAAAGGGTTCATTCCATGAGATATAAGTGTTAAAAGAATTATAAAATTAATATATTTCAGGAAATCAAAACAATTGGAGCATTCAGCTTATGTGAAAAACACAGTAGTTAACTTATGAAAAACACATAAATTTAACTTATGTGGAAATGGAAGAATTTAAACTAAGAAACAACAGAATTTTAAGCTACGAAACCTCTTCTGCGCAAGGGACAATTGTAACAAAATGGCTTGAAGAATCACTTGTGACTAATTACACATCAATGGTCTTGAACATGCCTTCTCCATGCATTAATAAAAAACAAAGTTTTATTGTTTGAGAGTATTACAAAAATTAAGCTTATCTCCTGTTAAAACAACCTGGTATTTATAACAAGTTAAGTTCAATTGTTTGAGATGATGTCGCCTAAAAATATTAATGAAACTAGGAGTAGGATTCTAAACAAGATTTTAGTCTTCACATATTTCACGATTTTCTACGTGGAGAGAAAATCGTGAAGCTTCCAACTTCTTGTTCGTTGGTCTCGACCCTCTGTTTGACTAATCCTTTGACCGTGATTCTAGGTGTTATTTCTCTCAATTTTGGACATGTGAGTAGGAAAAAATCCATGTGTGGATTATTCCCAAACTACCCATATGCTTCTCTCTTCTCCTTCATCTTCGGAACTTGTCAAAAAATGTTAGTAGCTACATAAACATAGATTAGCTACAGAATTGCATGAATTCTGTAGATAAATACAAAATTCATTGAAATAATAAGAAACATTATAATATAAAAGAGAGATCATTCAAATTCCTTCTCAGATTGAAAATGTATCAATTAACACTGATTAAGCTTATGGATTATGTCAAAAGGGGAGGAAAAGTGGTGAGATAGATGTCAAAAATTGAGATAGTCTTGAGGCTCAACATACCCCCACTAAGAGATCATTGCATGTCCTCATGCAATTTCAAAATTGTGAGTTGTCACCTCATCACTGCATATGCTCAGACAATTCTTCTAGGACATCCAACTTCGCCTTCTTTCCTCTCTTTGAAGTCACTGCTACCCTCAGTTTCTTCATCAGAAGTTTGTACTTCAAATTTATCATCTATTTGTTCAGGTATTTGTTCCTCTTTTTCAATTTCTTGTTCCTTTTTAATCGTAACCCCAGATGTAGAAGAGTATTTTCATTGATGTTTTTATAATTTTGGTTCTGAATCTTCAGAGCTTCATTTTCTTGCTTTATATGCCTATTTAGTATCTCTAGATGAAAAATTTATTGCTTTAAAGTACTCACTATAGGTTTTTTTGGACTAGAAGGTTGTTCATCAATATTTGATGTATTTTTTTCATTTCTTCTTTCCAAAGATTCAATGTAATCATAGATATCTTGTTGAAGAGGGTCAATATCTGGAGTTATTCTACTTGGATCATGTATGATAGAAGAAATAATAGGTAATGGCACCTAAATATTTTATTCTAGATTAATAGGTTTTGTAACTTCTAGGAGTGGATTTTTGGCTGCTTTGTAAAGTTTAGAGCTTCTTCTTACTGGTTATGGAATGTTCTGTGTCTCTAATTTTTTCTATGTGTATGACTTTTCCTTTTTCTTTCATGATGCTTCTTTTCTTTTTATTGATTGGTTTCTTGACCTTTCCAAACAACTGTGCAATAGGAGTTTCATCTTCTAATTATGTTTGAGGTGGCTTTTCATCTATAGCAAGGTTCTCAATTTTTCTCTTTCTGCCTCTTTTTTCTTTGTTATCACTAGGCCTCTTTTCTTCTTTTTCTTGAAAATGATTTCTAGTTAAGAAATCTTTTGAATTATCTACCAATCTCCTTAAATTAAATTCAATGAGGATTTTTATCAATGCATGATGATGCATTGTGTTACCTATGAAATTAATCCTCTTTTGAACCAACCCTGCCATATTCCTTAGACTATTCAGCAAAAAATATGGAAGGTTTATCTCTTTATCTTCTAGAAAATTCATTAGTAACCTAGCATGATAGAAGAAAGTAGAACCAAACCTTCCTTCACATGTAATAAATTTCTGAATTATCAAAAGCATGTTTCTCCATTTACCCTTAAGAGTTGTGCTATAAATTCCCCTTTTAAAAATACTTATGTCCATACCTAGGTTTTTCAAGAAGACTTTCCATTCTTCTCCACTGATTCCTCTATTTTTGAACCATCTTTCACCCATCTTTGGAATTTCGGTTTCTTTTGCCACCAAGTATTTTGTGACTGCAAATTTGATGTCACTGATTTCGACCTCTACTCTGTTGAAGGCTCTTGCAAAATATTCCTTTACTTCCTTGTGAAACCCATCAAATTTCTCTATGAAGATAAGAAAATGTTCCTTCTGCAGTATCTCCTTTAGCTGTGGATATCCCTCCATTAATTTCTTTCCTACGGGCTTTGTTCTTACAATCAAACCCATATCTTTGCCGATAGTTTTTACCTTCAAGACTGTCTCTTCCTGACTGGATGAATTGAGGGTTTTAATCTGAGCTTGAAAAAGAGGAGGAGTTATTTCATGAGATGGTAGAGACGTTCAGGTAAACAAGTGAATGGAAAAGGGTTAGAAACATGAGTGAGGTTTTAGCATGAGTGAGGTTTCGGCATCAGACATGACCATTTAATTATTAATGGATGAGATTAGATTTGATCGTTGAGGAGATTATGATGCGGGTTTGGTGGCGAATCATGAGATTCAGATTTCAATCAGTTTTAATGATGACATTTTGATTTGGTAGTATACAATCATCTAATTTATATATATCAATGTTTTGAACCTTATTATTTAAACAAATTTGTATCATATCTTGGATATAGCTAATCTTTATTGTTTCTTCTTTGTCTTGATTCCTCAGGTGTTCTTGAGTACATTCTTCAGTATGATCTTCTCTTTAGTTTCTTCTGTCAAAAATTCATGTTCATCTGTGCTGCAGAGGTGTATAAGCGTTATAGAATGTTATGATAAAATATAGAAATGCAACAATTCCCTTTGTAGCTAATCTTTATTTTTCTAAAAAGAAAGGGAAATGCAAAGAATTTGGGATTTTTAAAATGGAAGTAAAGAAAATATAGAATATCAGAAATAAACTGTGATTTTCACCTTGTATTTTATGTATAAGGATGCCAATCATTAATTGGTTTTCATACTTATAAAATTATATATATATATATATATATATATATATAATTTATTTATTATTATTATTTTTTATTTCTTTGTTTTTTTTTTAGATATGAAAAACAAAAAGAAGACTAAGTTGGGGAAGAAGAAAGATTATTCTTCACCAACTTCATATCAGCATTGTCTTGAAAATATTTCACAAACTCCTTTTTTGTTAGTGGCTTATGATAGACGTTCAGTCGATGTCCATTTACAAGAAGAGGAATTTTTTCTTCATCGATAGTCCTTATTTTGACTTCTCCATTATCAGAGACTCTTTCAATTTCATAAGGCCCAGGCCAATGATTTTGAAATTTCCCTTGGAATTCTTTGAACTTTGAGTCAAATAGAAGTGCCCAATCTCCTGTCTAAATTTTTCTTTATTTTATGTATTTATCATGCCATCTGGATATCTATTGTTGAAATAGGCTGGTCTTTTGAACTGCATCTTGCCTTATTTCATGAAGCTCATTGAGTTGCTCCATTCTATGCTTTTGAGCTTCTGACTATTCAATTCCCAATTTGGTTGTTGTTTTGAAGGTTCTTATTTGGAACTCTATTGGAAACAAGACTTGCTTCCCATAAACAAGTTCATAGAGAGTATGTCCTGTTGAATTCTTCCATGTAGTCCAGTAGACCTAGAAAGCTTCAGGAAGCCTTTCTGCCCAATCCTTTCTATGTAGATGTATAGTCTTTCTAAGGATTGCTTCAGTCACTTTATTAGTGGAATCCACTTGTCCATTTACCTATGGATGGTATGGAGTATACTTTTTGTGCTTGATTTTATATTCTTCCATGATCTTTTCCAACATTCTAGATGTAAACTGAGTTCCCTGATCTGTCACAATTTCCCTTGGGACACCAAAAAAAGTAAAAATATCCTCAAAAATAAATGAGACTACAGCATTTTCATTAGAAAAAGAAAGTGCTTTAGCTTCTACACATTTAGTGACATAATCAGTGCATACAATTATATACATCTTTTGTCTTGATGGTGGATTGATTGGTCCAACAAAATCCATAGCCCATTTTTCAAAGGGTTCGATGAGTACCTATGGTTGTAAGGGAATTTTATCTGTAGGGACAGGTATCCCCATTCTATGACAACTGTCACACCTTTTAACATACTCCTTGGCATCCTTTAAAGGGAAGGAAAATAATATCCTAAAAGAAGGATTTTATAAGTAGTCCTTTTATCAGCAAAGTTTCCTCTACATGGCTCATCATGGCATGCCTTCAGTATTTCAATTATTTCATCTTCTCGAACACATCTTCTAATGATAAGATTTGGTCATGTCTTTTATAACTAATCATTTACCCATGAATATGATGCACTTGTTTGAATTATCCTTCTCTTTTCTCTAGGAAACAAAAATGATTGTAGTTTTCATATGGCCAAGTAATTGCCAATGTCTACAAACCATGGAGATTTTGTAGATATTGAAAAAATATATTCATCAATAAAACTATCCTCTACTTGTGTATCATTATTATCATTTTGAATTCTAGATAAAAATTTAGCAACTGTGTTTTGTTTTCCAGGTCGATCTAAAATGGTGATATTGTATTCCTGCAAGAGTAGCAACCATCTTGTGATTATGCCATTAGTGATATATTTATTCATTATATATCTAATTGCAAAATGATCTGTGTGAATTAAGGTTTCATAGCCAGTGATGTAATGTCTAAACTTGTTAATAGCATGGACAACAACTAGAAACTCTTTTTCAGTAATATCATAATTTAACTTAGTAGGAGTCAAATTCTTACTTATATAGTAGATGGCATAAGGGGTCAAGTATTTTTTCCCTAATATAGTTCCCAAAGCTGTATCTGAAGCATCAGTTGAGATATGAAAAAGGTAATTTCCAGTTTGGTCCTCTTAAAATGGGTGCTTCAGATATCTTTTCTTTCAAAGTTTCAAATGACATTTGGCACTAGGGATTCAAGCTAAATTCATAATCTTTAGTGAGAAATTTGAAGAGTGGAGATGCAATTTTTGAGAGGTTTTCTATAAATATTCTATAGTACCCAGTAAATGGAAGAAAACTTCTAACATATTTTTGACAATCTGAGATTTCTAATTTGGAAATAACTTCTACTTTAGATGAGTACACCTTAATTCCATCCCCTAAAATATTGTCATAAAACAATTCCTTCAGTAAACATCATAAAGCATTTTTCATGACTTAATGAGAAATTTGCTTCTTTGCATCTTATGAGAAATTTTTCCAAATTTTCAAGAGCCTCTTCAAAAGAATTTCCATGGACTGTGAAGTCATCCATATACACTTCCACACAATCATGTATTGAATTAGATAAAATTCCTAATACTACTATTTGAAATGTTTTAGGTGCATTGCATAATCCAAAAGGAAGTACTCGGTAAGCATAAGTTCCCCATGGACAAGTAAACGTGGTTTTGTCTTGGTCTTTGGGTGCTACTTGAATTTGATTATACCCACTGAAACTGTCCAAGAATGAAAAATATTTCTTCCCTACTAATGTATCCAAAACTTTATCTATGAAAGGAAATGGAAAATGATCTTTTAAAGTAGATTTATTCAACTCACTATAATCAATACACACCCTCCATTTTCCATTCATTTTAGGGACAATTACTAAAGCTGAAACCCACTAAATATCTAATATTGATAAATAAGGTTACATTCAGTAGTTTCTATAGTTATTCCTTTACAATTTCCCTAAGATTTCAATTCATTCTTCTTTGAGGTTGTCTGATTGGTCCATAATTTTCCTCAATATAGATATGATGTATGCATGTTTCAGGATTAATTCCTTTCATGTCAGTGTACTCCCATGCATATGTAGAAAAATGTTTTGATTAACTCTTGTTTTTGAAATTATTCTAGGTTTTTGTTTATGTTTAAAGTTTTAATTGGAAATATTTCAATTGAAGAATTACCAAATTCTTCCATAGAATATAAAGACATTTTTATGGATGATAAGTATTCAATATTACATTGTTCTTGAAAATTTTGACTATTCTCACATTGTGAAGATGATTCATAATTTTCTATTGAATTTAGAATTTGATTTTCTTCACTAATGTGTGAGATAGTAAAAACAAGTTGTATACCATTTTCATCATCCATCCATTCTGCATCTTCTACTTCTATCATTGTTTTTACTGGAGGATATAGAGTGAGTTTCTTTTTTGAACTTCCATTAGAAATAGACATATCACCAGATCTACAACTGATGAAAGCATCAGGTGTAGCTAACCAAGGTCTTCCTAATATCAATGGATGTCCCCCTAAGTTTTTCTTGGGAGTCAATATCATAAATTCAATTGGATATTCCCACGAGTCTAAGGATACCTAAATGTCTTCTAATACACCATCAGGCTTGATTACTGGTCTTTTTGCTAATTGAAGTAATGTTGGTGTATATTGAAGATTTGGAAGCTTTATTTGTTCCATGGTTTGTTTACTCCTGATGTTTATGACTGCTCCTAAGTAAATAAATGACGTATTTGGGATCTCAATACCATTGATGTGTGTTTTTACAATGGGACTTCCTAGATCCAAATATTTTGGTATGGTTGTTTTTCCCATCCTTATATCTGCAATTTTTCCCACTAATTGTATTCTTTTCACTTCTTTTGTTTCTCTTCCTGATTTCTTTATACTCAACTCTATTATTATTTTTTCAAGGATTGGAATTTCCTTAATGGCTTGTAACAAATGAATTTTGATACAAACATTCTTCAATTCATCTAATATATCATAGTTAGGCAACAAAATTTGTTTTTCTACCCCTCTATCAATTTGTAATATTTTAGGAAAAGGAGGTTTAGATATAGATACTGAAGGTTTCTCTATGATAGGAGTTGTGTTTTTTGGATCTTCTTGTGTTTGATTTTCAAAAACTTTATTCTGATGAAGAGATGTCCCTTCTCCATAATGATTATTTCTACTTTGAAGATTTTCATTTTGATGAAGAAAAATTTCCTCATCAAGGTGGTCAACTTTTTCCTAAATAACAGTAGAGGGTTTTTTATTTTCTAATATCCTACCAGATATAAGTTGAACATTGTTAAGATCTAGTGGAGTTATCATATAAGTTTGGAAATTCTTTCCCTCCATGTTATAAATAGGTTGTGCATTTTTATTGTTTGGATTTGGAAGCGGCTGAGAAGGTATGGTTGGTTTGGCCTTTGTGGAAATAGTAATGAAAGTTATGGATTATGATTTGGAAAATGAGGTTGTTGACTAGGTTGATGAAAATGTTGTGGAGGGTAGTTTGGATAAGATTGTGGATATTGAGAATATCGAGAATATCTTCCATAAGGATTTTTCATTCTATGTACCCAAGGCTGAGGTTGAGACCAAGCTTTTTTCCATGGAATTGGTGAATTCCAATTATACTGTGGGGGCTGAGTATACATCTGAGTGTTAAAACCTTGATTTTGTGGCCCTTTCCATGGTCTTCTAGAGACAAAACAAAGAGGATCTACTAGATGTGGGGCTATTTCTTCTTGGAAGACATATTTAATACCTGATATAGAAGGAAATTTCTTTGTTTCATGATTTTCTGTGCATATGACATAGGTCTCTATGATTTTCAAATCAAGAGGACATTCTATTAAGGCATGTTTCTTTCTTCATTTAGGAAATAAGATAGATAAGGCATCACTTTCATCTCTTTTCTTTTTTTGTAATTTTAAGGTTTCTATTTGTTCACTAAGACTCCCCAAAACATATGTTTTTAATTCATCAAGAAAATTCCTTATTTCTGCCCTACTTACTGTTCTAGCTGCAAATTTATTCACTCTATAGAGAACGAGATCTCTTGTATTTCTTCCAATTCTTGATTTTCCTCTTGAATAATGTATGCATAATTCAGATATATCATGTCATGGTAGTTGAGAAATGTCTCCTTCTCCCATCATATTAAGAATATCTATCCATTCATCTCTAATGGATTTCAACAGGAGAGATTTTAAAGTATCTTCATCCAAGTTTTCCATTTTAGGTATTTTTAAGTTGTAACTAAATATCTCAACTGGGTCCTCTAAGTTTTCATCCTCTCTTTGCATCATCTTAGAAACTTCATCTTTCCAACTATGAGGTATGCATTAATCCTGATATTTTTTCAAGAATGCACTCTTCATCTCCTCCCATGTCCTAATAGAATGTATTATTAAGCCCATGAACCATTTTAATTTTACACCCTTAAGTGTTGCAGGAAACAATTTCAAATTTTGAGAATCCTGTAATTAGTCATATGATCTACATAAAACCTCAGATTCAAATAGAAATTTTTCAGGATCTTCATTCCTTAATCCATGAAAATTGGGAAGGATGGAAGGTGAAATATTCTTCATTCACTACAAGGAAAAGACCCTCTAGAGGATGTTTTTGAGGAATCCCTTATAAAAATAGCCCAGATATCCATTTGTAGCAGAGGTCTATAGAAGAGGTTGGCTGGTGGAGGTTTTTGCGGATGTTTTTTGTTTGGTGCATTTCTCATCATAAACCGCACCAGTGAATTTAACTCAAAATGCACCGATGCATACTAAAAATTGGTACATCGAGACACCGTGCTCTCTATACAAACCCACCCAGTTCGTCTCATTACTATAGTGCACCGGTGTGCTACACATAAGCAGGCCCGGTGCATCTCAAAAACCCACGCACCGAAAGAGGGTTAAATAAAAAAACATTACCGAATGAAAAAACTGCATTTTCACTTCTTTAGTGCTCCAGACCTCTCAAGCACCGATGCAAATTTCTCTTGTGTGAGGCGCCTTACCATCGGTGCTCCCATTGTACGCACTATTATTGTCCATTTCCCACCTTGTGGAGTTCAAATTTCGGAAAAGGGTGGGAAAATTTTGTTTCTCCAATTCCTCAGTAAATATACCTCCTCGACGCGCAAATGTACATGCATTTTATTTTTTTCTCAATAAATAAAAATTTTAGTGGATTAGAATTGTAAAAAACCTTAAAATTTACCAATTTAAAATAAATAAATAAATTATGCGCCGTGCGCTCGAGCCGTTCGACTCGCACCGTTCGCAGTGCTGCCTGTAAATTTACATGTTGCACGGTGAACGATGCTAAATAAAACCACACCGGGGTCCTGTGTAGTACCCAAAACGCGCACCATGCTTTTTTTTAAAACACACATGGTAGTGCAGTCGTTTAAATGACCGCACCATTGACTATGCATCAGTGTCGTGAAAGCGGTGCGTTAACCAAACTATGTGCCCCAGAGCGGATAGTTAGGTTAGCACACCGTCGTCCTGACATCAGTACATAGTCAATGGTGCAGTCGTTTACAAGACCGCACCATTGACCCTGTACTGATGTTAGGAGGGTGGTGTGCTGACCTAACTATCCACCCTGGGGCACATAGTTTGGTCAACGCACTGACCTACCGAATTGGTAGATAGTCAATAGTGCGGTCGTTTAAACGACTGCACCGTTGACCATAAATTATTGTTAGGTGATATGTTGACCGAAATATCTGCCACGGGGCGGATAGTTTCATCAACGCACTACAGAAAAAGTACAATTTATGTTTTTCGGTGCGAGAACAATTTCCATGCATACCGAGAGTGGTGCACGATAAAAAAGTACGCACCGATGCCGGTGTGTGACTATTTTTTTGGGCACACCGACTATTTTTGTTTTTCAAAAAAATGTATATCTATATATATATTGAAATACATGTCTCATTTAATAAAAAAAATGTATTTAATATGTGAATCATTCAGCGACGTCAATGAAGAGAAGAAAGGGAACAACAAGAACATATGGAGGAACAGTAAAATGTGATTCATCTGTGGGAGGCATGAGAGAGGGAGAGACTTATGTACCCTCACCATATTATGACGTCCACCCAGTTACTCCTAAGGGATGTAGGCCTCATCAAGTTCTATGAGGAAGCTACATCCCTGAAGGACCATAGTGGGTTATTGGGACAACTCATCTTTAGGTGGAATGCCCACCGACGGGCTTTCCGGGTCAGTCCTGACCAGTGGTACACACCCACTGAGGACAACATATATTTTATTACTAGCCTATCTAGGAGAGGGCAGGTTAGGCCCTAGTTCCCAGATGTCCCCGTTGGCTATGCAGCAAGGATTTAGTTAGCGTACTCCCAGAGATACATTAGGGATGATATAGTTTCTCCTGCAGATTTTCAAGTGCTCGGTGGTCAGTTATGTATTTCTTCATTTGGTGCAGAGAAGGTGAGGTGCCTCTCAGTACTGTTGATGACCATTTCACACTATACCAGCGACAGTAAATGCGTTGGTTGCCCACTTTTTTTTATGTTGATTATTTTTTCCAAGCACCACGACTTGTGAGATGGTCTGTGATTTTTTTGTGGTAGTTTTGTACAGCATTAGATAGATTTCATTCTCAAGCACGTGGGAGGTTGACCATCCCTTTTTCTTCAGAGTTATTGTTTTATTTTTCTAGAGGTTTCTTGAGACAAGGCCTACTTTTTTTTGGTAGCCTCGTAGGCCAATGTTGCATGTACGGATGGAGATGTGGGGCTAGATGATGCCCAAGATGGGCCAGTCTGACTTTACCGCCATAATATTTCCTGATGCACTAGAGTTTCTATCCATTGTTAATGACCACTCCTTCATTTTGGTGCCATGTCTGTATGCTGGTTTGGATTGGCGAGGGTGTAACAACATCCTCTTCACACAGAATGTTCCGTCAAACGCGAGAGGTAATATTAGTGTTTTCTTTAAATTAATATAGTTTCATTTTATTGTCTTAATTAATTAATTAGAATTATAAAATTTATTCAAATACGTTATTTAACTTGTTTTATTAAAAAATTTAATGAAAATGTCTATTGATCCAGGTGTAGATGTTGATGATGAGGAGATGGCAGCGGTGGAGGATCACGGTGACAGAACTGATCCTGATTAGATGCAGATACCTGCGAGGCTGAGGCATAGGCTGGACACCAAATTTAGGATGGAGTTTGGCGACCAACTCTGTCGACTGCTATTTGATGAGGGAGACCGCCCAGTTACAGTCAGAGAGATTCATGTTTATTGTAGGCTCACACGGCTTTGGAGTGGCTTGCCCCGCGATATGTTGACCCTCATGCGTCATATCGTTTGAGCTTCCAGAGCACTGGCACGGGCTAGGAGGGGTAGGCATCGTGGAGATGCACGACAGAGAAGGCATCATCTGGGCAGCCTACACCATCTCAGTACAAACCTAGTCCTAAGTAGACACCTAATCCTGAGCAAGCGGGTCCATCTCAAGAGGAAGGTCCATCATCGTAGGCCGCACCATCCAAGTCTGAGCAGGCTGCTCCATCGAAAAGTCATCATCAACAGGCAGATCCTGAGCAAACTGCACCATCAACTAAGAAGGCCTCTACTAGTACTAGTATTGATGTACCACCATATATTTGACATTTATATGCAGTTTATATATTAAAATTGTATATTTTTGACATTATACAATTATATATATATATGTGTGTGTGTGTGTGTGTGTGTGTGTGTGTGTGTGTATATATAGTCCATGTAATTTATGTTCATGTTGATGTACTTAATTTACATGTTGGTGTTCATCATGATGTCTATATTGTTATGTCATGTTAGATATGTTCATTTAATGTGCTTGTAGATAGATGTATATGTGATAGCAGTTATTTGACTTGAGATGTATATTTGATGTTTGTGTTATAATAAAATAATAGAATTAATAAACATGAATTTATTTGCATTATTTTCATGTTTGGAATTTATTATGATAATCAAATAATAATAATTTAATTAATATAATATAATTACTACCGTAAGTAAAATGTATACTGTAAATATTTTTAAATTACCATAATTGTAAATTTATAAATTTGTATGAATATAAATAATTGTAAAATAATAAATCTAGATTAATAATATGAATTTTTGTAACATAATAAATTTTAGAAAATAATGCAAATAAATTCATGTTTAGAATTATCATTATTTTATTATGATGTGTTTGTAGTATAATAATTGTAATTGTAATTGTAATTGTAATTTTAATTTGTAATTGTAATTTTAATTTTAATTTTTAATTGTAACTGTATTTGTAATTTTAATTGTAATTGTAATTTTAATTTGTAATTGTAATTGTAATTGTAATTTGTAATTGTAATTTTAATTCTAATAGTAATTATTTTTTTTTAACTGAAACGGTTATGGATTTTTATTTATTATAGAAATTAGGTTGGTTTGGGGCCAGAACAAGCTTCAGTACAAGACTACTGACATGTCCCTAGTGCATGCTGAAATAGTTTTCATGGGATACAAATTTGTGCAAGAGTTCCATCATTTATACTGAGATCTCCTTGTGCTAGGAGGTAGCCTTTGTTGGCGTAATTTTTGGCTTCTTTGTTTGAATCTCTAAGGATATGGAATCATTTAAAGGAAGTAAATTCATGGAGTATGTATCTCAACTTTTGTAGGCTCTTATTTAGGACAACATCATTGAACTGATATTTCGTGTGTATCTTTTTTATTAGAATTTCGGAGTCTCCGAATACTTGCAGCTCTCTGAGTCCTCTTTCTTTGGCGATTTGGTAGGCTTTTAACAAGCTCAGGATTTCTGCTTGATTGTTGGTTCGCTGTCCTAATCCCCAGCTGAAGGTTTCTCTTTAGAATCCATCCTAAGAATAGATGAGGTGTCCAACGCCCGTAGTCCCGGGGTTTCCTTTAGAGGCACCATCAAAGAAGACCATTGTTGTTCCTTGCTTCCTCCACCAGCTCTGGAAGATTTCATCCTTGTCTCTTAACCTCCACTGGGGATTGAGAAGGGTTGTGACAACACTTTGTTTCCTATGTCAGAAGACAAAGGTCCCGAACCATTTATTTTCCTCAGGGAGTAACGTTGTTTCAGGTTTGAGGGATTGGTTACTCAGAGTTTCAAAAAGGAGGCCTTTTTCTTTAGCAGCTACAATGGAAGGGGTACAAGCTATATTATTGAAAATATGTTCATTCTTAGCTAGCCACGGTTTCCAACATACAAACTTGGGGATGGTGATCCAAACCCAGGCCTAAAGGGACTTGTTGGTGAAGGTCGAGGTGTATCGGTCTTTCCATGAAGAGAAGAGGTCCACTACTGTGATTTTGGAGGGGGCAGCAGTGTTGAGACCATGAAGAGTGAGGGTCCAGACTTTTAAGGTGAAAGGGAAGTCAACAAACAGATGATCTATGGTTTTCGGGGCTTGATTACAAAGAGCACATCTGTGCGAACCAGCAATGCTTCTTTTCATAATATTTTCTCCTGTCAAAATTTTTTTATGCATTAATTTCCAAAAGAAGAAGTTTACTTTTGGAAGAGCCATTAGATCCCAAACCTCAATCCAAAAGCTAGCAGGGGTTGACCTTTCTCGTTGGGGTTGCAGAATTGTGTATCCCTTGGTAGAAGAGTAGGTGCTAGAGGATCCCCAGCCCCAAGAATCTTTAGCTGACTTATGCACGATTTTAGCATATTTGAGCTCTGTTTTGAGCATGTCTGCTTGTTGTAATAAGTACTCTGGAATATTACTGAGTCTCCATGCTGTCCAATTACAAACCTTGTCCCATTCAGAAATGTTAAATACGCTTTTAATTCCACTCTCCTTCAGCAAATCACGAATTTCAGCGAGGTCTGTGTTGGTTGCAAGGGGTGCATGATCCATAATCTTATCAGTCTAGAGTTTCACTCTTTTTCCATTCCCTAGAATTCGATAAAGGTGTTGCAGGAAAAACGTAATTCCTTTTTTATAGAGGCTCCACAGCTGCATTCTTCTTTTGGTGTTTGCGTCCTGTATCTTCCTTAACGCTTCCCCTTGGATATATTTAAACCTGAGCATGTGACTTACTGGATGGTTGGGGTCACTGTGAATTTTCCACAAAATCTTGTAGCCAAAGGCGGTATTTGCATGGTCTGGATCCCTTATTTGAAGACCTCCATCTCACAGTGGTCTTTTGACTCTGTCCTATTTTACCGGGTGCATCTTACGATGATTCCCTTTGCCACCATACCACGGGAAATAGCATAGAAGTTTATTGATCTATCCAGAGATTTATTTTGGGGCCAGAAAAAAGGAGGCTTAGTAAATCAGGAGAGAGGAGAGCACTGATTTGATCAAGGTAATCTTACCTCCATGCGTAAGCCACTACCCTCCCCATAATTCGATTTTGGATTTAATTTTGTTCAGCACTCCCTCCCACAGAGAGCTCCTATTGATGCCCAATTTTAATGGCAGCCCGAGGTAATTTATTTTGTCCCCTCTAGAGTAACCTTTGAAACCCAAGATGCAAGAAACCCTCTATATATCATTCTCTTCAACATTCCAGCTGTAGACAACACTTTTTTTTTCATTTATCATTGCACCTGAAACTCTGTAGTAAGCTTGGAGGGTGGCTTTGAAAGCTGAGGCTATTCTATAGGAAGTGCCTCCCAACATGAGGTAATCATCAGTGAATAAAGCATGATTAATTGGATCCATCTCCTTCATTATTCGTAGGCCAGGAGCATTCCCAGTTGATTTGTCCAACTCAAGTTTTTTGCTTAGTGTATCTGCCAAGAGAATATACAGAAAGGGAGAGAGGGGGCATCCTTGCCTTAGTCCCCTCAAGGATTGAAAGCAGCTAGATGGACTCCCATTTACCAGAGGAGCTATCTAAGGCCTGCTGGTGCACGCTTTAATCAAGTTGACAAACTCTTGCAAAAATCCAAAAGAAAGAAGGACTTTATAAGGAAAGGACAATTTTACTCTGTCGAAGGCATTGGCCATATCTAGCTTGACCAGCATTCCTTTCTCTTTTCTTAGGTTGCTGGAGTGCATGGTTTCCTTTAACGAAGCCCCCTTGCGAGGTGGAGATGAGGCTGCCAAGTAACGGCTTAATTCTGTTGGCAAGGAGTTTTGCAATAATCTTGTATGAGGCATTGCAGAGAGAGATGGTCCTAAACCTTTCGAAAGTGTATGGATTTAATTATTTTGGTATTAATGCTAAAAATATTGAGTTGGTGCTACCCCCCATATTTTATTTTTGCAAAAATCCTTTGATCACTCTGACCAAGTCTGATTTTATTATATCCCAGCATATCCTATAAAAATGGATTTTGAATCCATCTAGCCCAGGCGCTTTATCAGGTTCCATGGACCAAATTACTTTGCTGATATATTCC
>JAXQQM020063002.1:0-55217 GCA_034641835.2 Pinus albicaulis
TAACATAAACCCTTTGCTTATATAACCAATCGTATCAAATATCCTGGGCCCCACACCATCAAATCCCGATACTCCATTGCATCGTCCCATCTGTCAGATCATCACTGACCAGATCTAATGGCCAACAAGCCTTGTCGCACATCTGAAAGCATTATCTTTAACATACCCCAGACCTTGCGATATCCATGGTTTTCAGAGCTTCACTCTTGGCTACGTGTCGGCTTTTCATTTGATCGCATCGCCAGAAAAAATACTGCCAACCACCTTTGGCCAGTGCGAAAACCATAGCGATTTCTCCTAACCGTTATCCAAACCACTCTGCTATTTTAATTGACTGCACATTCAATGTAAACACTGTTTGTTAAAAAGACCATATAGCTGCCCTTCACATCCTTTTACACCATTTCTGTTATACTTTTGTGCAGAAAGAGCTATTCTCGACCGAAAAAGTTGCTGCCGACATCATTTTAAGCCAAATTCAACCATAATTCAACCAATTCACTGCTTCAATTTTTACAGATGTCATTTGAAGTGTTATAAAGACTAGAAGCTTCAAAGAACCTCCAATGCTTTAGAAACCCTTCTGCGAAACAAAATATGCATTTTTCCCAGGTATTCCTCAAAGAAAAGGCTTGTTTCTTGATCTAAAGAGAAAGGAATTCAAGGAATTGAATTAATCTAGGAATTTAGCAGACGAAAAAGTGCCTCTTTCCTTCCCTATCCTTTTCAGTAGACCCTAGGCGTCCTTTTTTAGAATTCTGAGGTCCTAAGACTATTTTTAATCACATAGATTACAATTTGAGCAGTTTAAACCTTTTTGCGGATCATAGATAAGCCCCTGTTTTATCCAAATCCTTCTGCAAATTGTTATAATATTTCATAAGTGCTCCTAAAGGCCTAAATCAGTTTTTATTAATTCAAAGATTAATTAATTGAAGAAATTTAACAAAACAACGACTTCTAAAAGCATTGTATCAGTCAATCCTCTGCAACCTCCAGTTGTAGATGTAGAACACACTCCCTTGGCTGATAGAGACTTTAAAATTAATGACACAGTCACTGAGTATAATATTCTTGAGCTCCATTACTGAAGCCATGAAAATTCCATTGACCAAGCAAATGATATTTTCATTTGGGAGTCTAATTTTTCCAGGTATGTTGTACCACAGACTTTCCAGTGCCCAGAGGTCATTAGACTATGCCAACATTGTTATTTCCCTTATCATAGAGCCATTGTAACCCCTGAAAAATAAATTTTGTTTACCATTACAACAGATTCAATCAATCAGTTGTTGTAGATCCATCTAGGCTAGATGTAGTAGCTCACATTCCATTGAAACTACCCAGAGCTCAAGTCCAAGCCATGGAAAAAAGGCTAAAAATGAAAGTGCTCATAATTTCTCCGGAATAGATCGACTGGAAATAGCTCGATGATACGATCCCAACGCCGCAAACGGCACTCAAATCCGTTGCCGTATGGAGGAGATATTGCAGTTTGAATTTGCCCAATCACTTTCAATTTTGAAAGAAATTTTTTAATATTATGTGGAATTTTTTTTATTTTTTATTAAAGTTTAAATTATTAAATTATATATATTTTTATATTTTATATGATTTAAATTAATCATATATTATATTAATTAATATATATTTTAATTAATTTTAAATTATATTTAAACCTTATTAAAAATTAAAATATTAAAACCACACTATGTATTAAAAACCAAATTCAAAAAAAAATGAAAAGGGTTAAAAAACCCACATATCAAAGGTTCACATGGTACGTTCACATTTCAAATGTTTTAAAGTCATGGTAAATGGCATTACGTATGGTTTAAGCCATATAGTATATGTTAAAAGGCACGTTATGGGCACGTATGGCTTATGTGAAACCCAACGTATGGCTTACGTATGCCCACGTGGTTTGATTAAAAAAAAACGTGCTTGGTACGTGGGTTTGGAGCGGATTACATAAACGGTTAAAACATTCATTAAAACCGTTTGCATGTGAACCGAACGGCATTTCTGGCGGGGTTTAATTTATTACGGTTTTCAAACCGTTTGCTATAACAATAAAACGTGGCGGGCGCATGTGAACGCGGAAGATGTTAAACCGTCATATTTAATGTTGCCGCCGAATTTGGAGCGCGCCCGACAGATTTGGGGGAAGTTGCTATTTTAACTGGAGTTAACTCTAGTTCTCCACAGTTAGCGGAGCTTTTGAAGGGCAAACTTCAGTTAGCCATAACTTTGGCTAGGAAAGTCCTTTTTGAACGAATTTTTTTTATATTCTGGGTCTCTTCAACATTATGGAGCTGTTGGTAGTGTTTGTAGAGCCATCAGGGTGCTCTAACATAGAATTTCTCAGCGTTTTTGGTCATGGAGCCACTAGGGCCTAAGGGAAGAAGAGCTGTTTTGGACTATCTTCATCCAATGGAGTTGATTTTTTAGTCATTTTCTATTGATTACAGCCTTCTGAATCTTAATTTGCAGTGTATTTTTCCCTTTGAGGCTTATATACAGTTGTATTCACATTTTGAGCAATTTAATCAAAGAGGACAAGCCCATTTTGGGAGGCTTGATCTAGCGGAGGTAGCCCAAGAGAGGGGTGAACCGCTTAAACAATTATTTGCTGTCATACTGTATAATTTTGCTGCATATTTTCAGATTCTGCTCCTTTAAACAGTAAATTTTTATAAGCAAACTTTTCCCAAGAAGGTTTAAACAGAGAACAAAACTTATTAGTTCATCTTCAAACCATTATACTTCATTTGCAGAATATGTATACTTGCCTATTCACACATTAAAGTTGGATCAATGAATACTTTGCACTTAAAACAAATACTTTCATTGATCGAATCTCAGTGATTACATTTTATTTCTTTAGGCAGAGTCTGTAGAAGGGCCAGGTAGCCTCCGGATTCATCCTTTCTTTGAAAGGTGAAAGATCCGGTGAATGCCCCTACAGTCAATCTCTGTATGAGAAATAGTTTGTTCTCACAATTTCAGATTAGGTTGGGATCAGAGCTCAAGGTTTTTCTTAAGAGTTTGTGAAATTTGTGCAAGTAAATTGTATTATTCTGCAAAATTTGATGCTTACTAGGCTAAAACTGCAAAGAGGGGAAGGTCAATTGGTTAGAGAACAGTTTAATCCTCAACCAAGGAGGGCTAGAGTGCCATTATATCCACCTTCCATTTCATCCTCAATAGCCTTAGAATCAGCCACAAACATGTCATCTTCTTCTACAAGTGAAGTTTCCTCTTTCACGAGATTCTTCAATGATGACATGAAGAATGAGTTTTTTAAGGTGAAGGACATGGTGCAGATTCTCATTGAGGATCAAAGAGAAAGCGTTAAGCTTCATGCACAATTGCTAGCTATGCAGGAAGAGAAAGAAGCCATTCTTCAAAGACTGCATGATATGGAGTTGTAGCTTCTTCAAGCTCAAGAAGCTTTGTCCAAGAAAATTCTTGAAGAAAAGGATAATTGTTCCAACTTGTCTTCAAGTTCCTCCATTGAAAAGTATGTAGGTTCTTTTGAAAAACATACAAGAGGTATTGGGTCCAAATTAATGTTGAAAATGGGCTATCAAGAAGGCAAAGGTTTGGGCAAGCATGCACAAGGCATTGTTGAGCCTATTTGTGTTGTGGAGCGTCCCAAGAATATTGGTCTTGGCTATGAGCAGCTTAATGGCGAAGCTTTGAGCACATGCATTCAAGAATGTGATGCAAATTTTAAGAGAACCTTTGTCCCAAGTTCTCAATGTCATGATGGCAATCTTCCTTACCATTTTTTGAAGCCTTCATTGCAGCAAAAGAGGTATAATCATTCACATGATCAATTTGATTATGTTTTAACAAAGAATGATAATTTTTCTTGTTCAAATGGAAGAAAATTTTGTTGCACATTTTGTGGTGGAGTTAACCATGTTGCCTCAAGATGCTGGTTGAAAAAGAAAGCACACAGGAAGCAGAAGAGGCAAAGAGAACTTTCTCAAAAAGTGCTTAAGATTTGCCCAGTTTGTCAAAGGAAGGGACATGATGTCTCTCATTGTTGGACTTTGCATCCAACAAATTGTCCAAAGCGCATGCAGCTAAGGGACAAACAATTTGGTGCAAGTGGATCTATGGAATCCATTATCGATGTTGAAATGGAAGATTCACACGAAGGTGTATCGCATTCGCAAAATACGCCATGGAGTTGGCTTGGAAAGAAGTGGATTAACTTCTTATTGCAGTAATTCATCTTCATTTTGTACATGCAAATTTCATATTGGTATGCATGTATTTCAGTTGAAAATTTGATGCAAGATTGCATGTATAAGAAGTTTCAGTTGAAGGAATTTCTTTGTTGTTGCAAAATTTCGCCATGTAGGTGTAAAAGATGAGTATGATACTCACTTATGTTGCAGAAATATCTTTTGGTTCAGCTCTTGTTCACCCACATGTTTTTGGGATGATGTACTTGTTGGTATTTGAAAAGAAGAGTTGAAGTTGCACATGTACATAGAGGTTGTATGTGTAATTAGCGAACTGTATATAGTTCATTGTACATGATACATACACATATGTTTGTCAAGATGTATCTTGTTGTTTATCGACTTGTGTTGGTTGTGTGCACACTTGTTACAGAGTTTGTGTGTCATTTGTATAGCACATTTCATTGTCAACTGGTTGTTGATGTCATATGTTGCACAAGATGCTTTTGGTATCGTTTGGTGCAGAGAACGAAGTGTCAGTGCAAAGCAGTGCAAGATTCCATGAGTTGGAAAAGCATGCAAGCAAAGAGGGCACAAAGTTCAGCAAGTTTCATTGCTAGTTTCAGTATGGCAGAATGGTATGGCAAGAAAACTTGGTCGGGATTCGGCACAAGTACATGGCTCATTCAGCAAAATTCGCCATGTGAACAGTTGGCAATTCAGGAACATTTTTGAAGGTTGAAGAGAAGAGGATGTTGTTATTCTCTCATTTTTTGTTCTACAGTTCAGTTTCAGAATTTCAGTGAGCTTTTGGGGTCCAAAAGCTTCTCATTTGGGAGATGTGATCAGGAGCTCAAGTCCAAGCCATGGAAAAAGGCTAAAAAATGAAAGTGCTCAGAATTGCTCTAGAACAGATCGACTGGAAAGAGCTCGGTGATACGATCCCAACGCCGCAAACGGCACTCAAATCCGTTGCCGTATGAAGAAGTTGTTGCATTTTGAAATCGCCCAATAACCTTTAATGCTGAATGGGTTCATGATTTTAATGTGGAGAAAATATTTTTAATATATTAAAAAATGTTTTATATATATTAAAAATTTTAATATTTTATTTGATTTTTTTTTTAAATCATATATTATATTAATTTTTTTTATATATTAAATATTAATTAAAATATATATATTAATTATATTAATTCAAATCCATATTCATTTAAAACCCAACTATGTATTAAAACATTTCAAAACCCATATTCGTTGAAAACCAAATTCGAGATTTTATGAAAAGGGGTAAAAACCCGCAAGTATAAAGTTTGTAAAAGGCACATGGGTTTTAAATGTGCTGTATTATGTGGGTTTAGAGCAGAGTTATGTGTCAAGGCATGTGGTCAATACTGTAAGTTGGAGCGGATTTGTTTAGAGCGGAGGTTTAAACCATAAATCTGTTGCATTGGAGCGGCAACAGTTAACATTCATTAAAACTGTTAGCATGTGAACCGAACAGCATTTCCGGCGGGTGTGTTAACATTTGGCGCGGAATCCAATGGCACAAAATCCGACGATTATAACAGTTGCCATGTGACCGGATTAAACCACATTTAATATTTCAGTTAACCATCCGACAAATTTGGAGCGCGCCCGCTAATTAGGGCAGATCTGCCAAATTAGCGCCAGCTAACTAAACTTAACTTGAGTTTTTTTAGGCCAAACTGGCAGTTAGTAAATGTGGCATAACTTTGGCTAGGAGAGGCCTTTTGATATGAATTGTTTTTTGATTCTGGGGCTATTCAACATTCTGGAGCTGCTGGGAGTGTTTTCAGAGCCATCAGGGCACAGAATTTACCAGCATTTTTGGTCGTGGAGCCACCAGTGCCTAAGGGAAGAAGAGTTGTTTTGGTCTACCTTCATCCAATGGAGGTGATTTTTTAGTCAGATTATACTGATTTGAGCCTTCTGAATCTTATTTTGCAGTGTATTTTTCCCTTTGAGGCTTCTATACAGTTGTATTCACATTTTGAGCAATTTAATCAAAGAGGACAAGCCCATTTTGGGAGGCTTGATCCAGCGGAGGTAGCCCAAGAGAGGGGTGAACCACTTAAACAATTATTTGCTGTCATACTGTATAATTTTGCTGCATATTTTCAGATTCTGCTCCTTTAAACAGTAAATTTTTATAAGCAAACTTTTCCCAAGCTGGTTTAAACAGTGAACAAAACTTATCAGTTCATCTTCAGACCACTACACTTCATTTGCAAAACATGTATACTTGTCTATTCACACATTAAAGTTGGATCAATGAATACTTTGCAATTAAAACAAATACTTTCATTGATTGGATCTTTGTGATTACATTTTATTTCTTTAGGCAGAGTCTGTAGAAGGGCCAGGTAGCCTCCGGATTCATCCTTTCTAGTAAAGGTGAAATATCCGGTGAATGCCCCTACAGTCAATCTCTGTATGAGAAATTCTTTGTTTTCACGATTTCAGATCAATTATTAAACTATAAAATCTACACATCTCCCCCCATATCAAAGTGGGCTTTTCTCGGATGAAACCTCTACTAGGTCATTATACCCATTTCTATCCATTTTATGCTTACACTTAAGATCGAACCTCTCTGAATGCAACATTTCAAACCTTTTGACAACATTTAGGATCTTGAATATAATATTTCTTAGGTACTCCATCTGCATACCTAATACCCACTCAAACAGCCACAACCTTGTCGGAAAACTATTCACATCCGGGCTTTTCAGGTTTGAATTTTTTTATTTTTCGGACGAATGGGCTATTAAGCCACACGCTTTTTTTATTATTGGAGATTACTTATGAACTATTAAATAAATTTATTAATATTAATTTGAATTCCAAACTTTAAATTTCACAAAAACTTCATATCATAACTATATACTTTAAATTTCAAAAAAATTCTTATATACTACCTTCAAAATTTCCAATCATAAAATACTTACTGGCCTAGACAAATACAAGTTAAATTTATATACAAGTTAAAGTTATATATAGATATATATAAGCTGTGGTATTGTAAAACGAAAATTTAATATTTACCTTTTAAACACTAATCGCAACATTTTGTAACATTATTGTCTAATAAAATTATAATTCAATATTTTTTTTTAATTATTAAAATATAAATTATATATAAAAAAATTAACTATTAAAATACAAGTTATATATAAAATGACAATAGGTAAAAACAGACACAGTCAGGTCACATTATGGTTTTGAAACCAAGGAGTTGTGGTAGAAAAAATTAAAATCGACACAGTTAGGTTACATTATGGTTTTGAAGCTCAAGGAGTTGTGGTAGAAAATAATAATAATTGTTGATCAGTTTGGTCTGCAACATCAAATCTTATTTTTGTAATTGGTAACAAGCCCAATAACAAAAGGGCAGCCAATTTCACTACTTTGTTTGTTTTGTCTCTTTTATATAAATTTTTAATATTTCTAGTCTAAATATCTCTAATGCTATAACTAATAATAATTCCGCTAGTTGGTTTGTTTTGTCTCTTTTATATTAATTTTTAACATTTTTAAGTCTATATAACTCCAACGTTATAATTAATAATTTTGATTTCATTTTGCAACATAACCAATCATCTAATTCAATTGAGATTAATATTTTTACATGGAATTTATAGAAAAAAAATTCAATAATATAATATACAATGCTCACAACAAATTAATTCAATGATCAACTATATTAACATATAAAACATATTTTTTGTTCATATATTGAATAATAACAATTGATATATGGAAATTATAATAATATATATAATGGACAATTCTTGAGAAAGATAATTGCATTTCTGTTATAATTCTAGTCTCTACTCAAGGCAACAAATAAACATGGTTTTAATTTAACTTATAGCAAAGATAGAATCATACCTTCTCTATTACAATATATGGTTGCAACAACCTCAAATTTACCTATTAATATATATTAAATAGTTAGGAATTTGCTCTTGAGCCAAACTTCACTTTTGGATTCTTATAAGAATATAAGTACACCATTTTCATATACTACAACAAAAAAATGTTGTTAATCTTCAACATGTAAATAATAAAATCTATAACTAGAAATTGTCCATAAACCAGTTGGAGAATAAAAATGTTCCGCCCAAATATGGACTCCTTGTTGGAATAGTTTTCCTTGCAACAAAGGCTACCCTCTCGGTTTTATAGGCTAAGGATCACCTAATTATGGTTTATCATTTAATTAAACCTTACGAGGGGGTTAATTCTTGAAGGGATAAGCGGTCCATTCATGCCATGCAATTGATGTTACAAAACGAGAAAATAATGATTGTGATGATCATGGTGGTTCAAATTTGAAGGTTTGAATGCAGAGAGGAGTTTTAAAAGGACTATTGTTCAATTATAATAAAGTCACCAAGAATTAGGAATTCATCCCACAAATTGAACTTTTTCTAGAAAATTAGGTTGGTTAAAGAGAATCGTTATGTGTAGACTGTTTTTGAATTGTGATAGATACAACCACACATTTATAGAGAATTGTGGCTACATGGAAATGTATTAACTATAATCAAGGAAAATTTGCTACAACTAATAATTCCGTGTAATTCAGACCAGAAGATGCCCTAGCCAACTTGTGTTGGAGCCTTGGAGGGAAGTGGGATAGCCCTAGTTATTTCTAAAAGAAGAAGAGGATCTCATTCATTAGGTTGTGGATGCTAATGGGGAAGAAGGCTGTGGATTCGGAATTATTTTAGATTACCATTGGCCTAGAAATTGGGATATGAAAAGAGAAATTAGAGGCAACCATAGAAACAAAATGCCCCACATGGATTCATAGTCTCAACTCGGGGGTGGCCTTCATTGCAAAGGGAACTAGTGTAATACGAAACCTATGGTTAAGTGGAATGTCCTTCCTCTATATCCAATTGGTGGAAAATTTCCAAATAGATAAGTATTATAGATTTTATTATTGTCGGAATGAAATTTTAATGCTATTGTTGTCCTTGTTATGAGAATTATGTATATTCTTGAGGATGAAATGCTAGAAGTAAGGTTTGGCTCAAGAAGGAATTTATAGTTTTCTAGCATATATTGGTATACTCATTGAGGTTGTTAATGAACTATATATTATAATGGGGAGGGAATAATTCTACCTCCATTATATATTTAATTTCCGACGATTTCAATTTTTGTAAATGACATTATGGGTACCTAAAAGGAGGCTAGAATCATGAAGGAGATGTAATTACCTTTTTAAAGAAATGTTGGTTATGTATACTTACATAATTTCCATGTATCAGCTGTTATTATTCAATGTAAGAGTATAAATATGCTTTATATGCTGATATGCTTGATCATACTCATGGGTATTAAATTAATATCTTTTGGGAATTGTATATTCCATTGCTAAGTTCTATTTTCCTATCAATTCCATGTAAAAATGTTGATGTTAGCTTAATTAGATGGTTGGATACATTACACATAGAGTAGTGTGCCTCACCTATCAAGAGGGATTCCAACTTGGTACCTATTCGCACAAAACTAGAAAAATTCCCAACAACATGGTATTAACCTATTGATTTGACCCCTTGGGATCTCTTGAATGTGTTATTAGCTATGTTTACTCCCTCTTATTTTTCAAATAAGAGATACATGTTTCTTGTGCCATCCTTGTCCTCATTCCTCTCATGGTATTTTTATTCGTGGGAGTCATGATACCTCGTTCTGCATTGCCATGCTAAAGGCCACAACCTACATAAGTGACCAATTTCTTAAACCATTCATGTACTCATTCCTCTTGTGTTTTTTGATTTGTGGGGATTTACGAAACCTAACTATGCATTGTCATGTTAGAGACCAAAACCTAAGTAAGAGAACTATTTCTTGTATCATCCTTGTCCTCATTTCTCTCATGGTTTTTCGTATCTTGGGGAGTTATGAAAGACAACTTTGTATTATTTTGATAAAGTCCACAACCTAAATAAGGGACATGTTTCTTGTACCATTCTTGTCCTTATTTCTCTCATGGTCTTTTTAGTATTTTGTGGAGTTATATGAAACCCACTTCTGCATTGTTTTGCCAATGTCCATTCTTTAATAAGAGACCAGTTTCTTATACCATCCTTGTATTTGTACCTCTCTATTTTTTCTTGACCTTTGGGGAGTTATGAACCCCAACTCCTATAAGTGTAGTAAAGACCACAACTTGAATAAGAGACATGTTTATTGTACCATCCTTGTCCTCATTTTTCTCTTGTTATATGATTAGTGGGAAATTACGAAAGATAACTCCACATTATTGAGGTAAATCCCACAACCTAAAAAATAAACTCTTTCTTGTACCATCTTCATCTTCATTCCTATCTTGGTTTTTGGTCCATGGGGAATCATGAAACCCAACTTGTATGATCACATTAAAGTCCATAACCTAGATAAAGCACCTATTTTTTGCACCATCCTTGGCCTCATTCCTTTTTTTCTTTTATATCTCTGAGAAACAAGAATCCCACAACTTGAATAAGAGAATTTTTTTTTGGTACCATATTGGCCCCTAATTCTCTCTTGTTTTTTATCCACGCTGTGTTATTGCAGTAAAGCCCACAACCCAAACAAGAGACATGTTTTTTTGTAAAACTCTTGTTGTTATTTGTTACTTGTTTCTTGTTTTTTGATCTGTGGGAACTTATGAATCCTAAATCTAGAATTTCACAATAAATCCCATAACCTACACAGGGGACCTATTTCTTGTAGCATAATTGTCTTTATTTCCTTCTCAATTTTTGATCTGTGAGGAGTTATGGACCCTAACACTTCAATATTATTACAAATCCCACAACATAAATAACTTAATAACAAACTTGTTTCGTGCACCCTCCTTTCTCTTATTTCTTTCTTGTTTTTAGATACTCTTAGAAAAAAGAACCCCAGCTTTGTAGGTAAAGCCCACAACTAGAGCAAGGGACCTTTTTATTCTACACCACTAACCCTTACTTCTCTCTTGTTTTTGAATGTATGGTGAGTTAAAAAAAACCCAACCCTACATTATTGTAGTAAAGCCCACAATCTAAACAAGATAACGGCTTCTTGTAAGTCTTGTTGTTATTTTTTGCTTGTTTTTTAATACATGGGGAGTTATGAATCCAAACTCCAGAATTTCACAATGAAACCCACAACTTGAAAAAAGGACCCATTTCTTATACTATCATTTTTCCTTCTTAATTTTTGATCCATGGGGAGTTATGAAACCTAACATTGTAGTAGTATTGCAAAGCCTATAGTTACTTGAATAAATTAATAGGACACAAGTTTCTTGGACCATTCTTGTCCTCATTTCTCTCCTTTTTGGAGTTATGAAATTCAACTCAACATGATTACGATATGCCCCACAAACTTAATAAGAGATTATTTCTTGTACCGTCCTTGTCACCTTAACATGGGTTCATAAAATTCAACCAAATCAAACACAAGATCAAAGACTGTGTGACTCTAGGGTTTGTTGAATATAGCTCATTGTTGTGGCAATGCCCCATCTCAACCACTAAACCACAACCTCACAAGGATTCCTATCTTAACATTATATTAGTAAGTAAATCACCAGATTCATCACCCCCTCAACGTGTCACGAATCCAACATGTTGGACATGATTCTTTGTTGATACATGTCTGATTCGTTGTTGGTGCTTGTCCAAATTTCAGGATTTGTGTCAGGAAGGAGTATGATTCGTGCCCAAAGAGAATTGCAATTTTTGGACACGTGTGAGTCGAACATTGATCCCATGCTTGATAAAAGCCGGAATTGAGTTGCATTTGTCTATTTGCATTCATTGTTTGGGTGTTGTGGGATTGTGGGAATGACCAACAAAGGAGATATGAGTGTTTTGGAGGTGATTCAAGCTACATGTAAGTGGATTTCCCTTCCATTTTCTTCTAGTTTTGATACAACAATCTAACTGTCTATTTTGTTTACATGCACAACCTTATAACAATGCATTTTTTCATTATTTTTACAACATTCATGGCTCAATCAAGGGAAACAAGTAAGGGGCATTGGCCAACTTGGATCTTAATGAGCCAATGCTAGAGCCTGTCACTTTTGATGATGGTGATACTCTTGAGGGGTCATACTCCATACAAGCAAATGTAGAGATTACATTGGATAGAGAGAAGCAGGATGCAAAAGAGAGCAATGGTGGTACTTATGCTAATTTTGATGTTAATGAGATACATGCACAACCTATAGCTTATTGGAAACAACCTATGAGATTCTTCCTTCCTATTCTACGGTTCTGGGTTCAAGTGTCTACGTTATTTTGTGTTTGTTGTTTGCCATTGGCATTCCTAGTCAGGAGTCCTCAAGACTCAATTCCTATGTAATACATTTCGATTTTGATGACTTAATGACAAAATTACAGTTTTTGGTTAATTTCTTGTGTTTTTCCAATGTCAATTTATCGTATTTGTCATTGATATACTAGTCAGTGCTAGTTGTAAACTTGTATCTTTGATGAATCATGAATATATACATAATACTATAAGGATATAACATGTCCTACATGTCATGTTTTGGGGTCTCCATGTCCCCGTGCCAACTAACTTAGATTAGTACATTACGAATCACTTATATCTATACCAAAAGAAAGTGAGAAATTCAAGTCTCTCCAATTTCTACTTTAATTTATATTTCGTATTCCATTTCCATTTCTAATATTATCTCTAATATTATCATAATGATATAAATTGACTCATTTATTAGCCATATCAACCGTGTGTATATATATATATATATATATATATATATATATATATATATATATATATATATATATAAAATACCAGCATATCTAGAAATTTAATACTTATTGTAAAAATGGACAATCTCTTTCCATACTAAATCCATTATAGAATCAGCTTTACCTATGGTCTGGTCTGTTGTAAGTGAAGCTCACAACCGAGGGAAAGTTCTCAGTCAGGCCACGGTGGCCAGCAGATTCAGGTACCCATTTTACCAATCAACTTGTTTTTAATTTTCAGTTCAATTCTTTCGTGACAAATTGGCTTTTTGCTATTTCCTTCTACCTAATGCCATGGTGAAAATTAAGTTAGCGTAATGGCGTGGCATTAAGCCATTTATCCACTGATATTCAAACCTTTTTCATATGAATGGAAACTTCAGACATTTTTTCCATCCATTCCTTAAGCTTCTTGCAAAATTTCTTTCCATCCATTCTTTAAACTCCAAATTTTTTATTTCGATCCATCAATTAAATTTAGTTCCTCTCACTTGGATTGTCTAACTGGGCTAATAATTATGCGATTATTTTGCACTCAGGAAATTCCTAACAATTCTGCCATTGTTATTTTGGTGCAGGGATGGGTAGGGTGACAACCAAGGTGGATGTGTTCAGCTTTGGTGCGGTGCTGATGGAGCTGATAACCGGACGCAAGGATCTGGATGAAACCCAACCAGAGGAGAGCATGCACTTGGTCACATGGTTCCGGCGTGTGCTCATGAGCCATGACGGTTTCCGCAATGCTGTTGACCCAGTCCTTGACATGACTGACGATAATTTCCAAAACATGTGCACAGTGGCGGAGCTAGCTGGGCACTGCACCTCCGAGGACCCCTTGAAACGCCCTGACATGGGCTACGTCGTCAATGTGCTCTCCCCACTCGTTGAGCAGTGGAAGCCTGCCAACTTGGATGCCCAAGACCGCTGCGGCACTGACCTTGATGTGTCCTCTCCCTGGTCCTCAAGCGATGGCATGCCGTTGGAGGAGGAGGAGCTCCATCCCTCTTAAACAAGGAAAGCTTGATCAATATTCAAACAAACAAGCATTCCCAAAAATATTAAGCTATATAAATTTTGGGTATTTTTAGAAAACAACTATATTTACGCAGTAAGTTGTTGACCATTCTAACAATTGAACAATGATATGCCATCAGATTAAAAACAGTTATAATAAACCAACTTCTTATCAACTGACTGCTTCTGTTCAACCCTTATCAACGGATTCAATGTTGTGGAGTTTCAACTTCTTCAAAAATCAGGGTTTTTTTTTTTTTTCAACAATAGGTTCAGTGTTGAAACACACAGCCTTTTCAAAATTTTCAACTGTACAAAATCTTCTGTGGTGCTGGGAACAATCTTCAGTGATGCTGGAACCGATTTATGCTTTTCAAAATTTCAAATAGTACAAAATCTTCAGCCGTGCTCAGAAATCAATTCGGTCTTTTCAAAATTTTCAACAGTACAAGATTTTCAGCTGTGCTCGGAACAGATTATGACTTTTCATTTTTTTCAAGAGTACATGATCTTTGTGCACCAGTAGATATTCATAAGTAATTTTTAATTATACGTAAATTTTCTTTCATTTGCGAATTAGCATTTAGTAATTTATTTGGTTTTCATATCCGTATAATCTATTCAGAAACCAATTCGGGCTTTTCAAAATTTTCAGTGGTGCTCAGACCAAATTATGGCTTTTCATTTTTTTTCAAGAGTACCTGATCTTTGTGTGCCAGTGAATATTCATAAGTGATTTTCATAGTAATTTTCCTTTCATTTTCAAAAGAAGCCTACATGGATGAAGAGGTGATTAAGAAGGGGATAGGGATTGTATGCTAAGGGGAATCTTGATGAGTATCATAAGGCAAGGAAGGAGGAGAAGCATCACATGAAACATATGGAGCATTTGGGTGAAATGGGAGCCGTCTCTGCTAGAGTCTTTGCACTGGTAAAGCTCTTTACCTTTCTATTGCGCTGGTAAAGCTCTTTACCCTTCTACCCTTTTATTCCCTTCTTTCTTAATATATGGTCAGATCCACTTAATATGTTATGAAAATGGTCAATCTTGATTTTGTTGTTATTATGAAATTGTATGATATTGTTAAAATCTGTAATAGAAATAATTTTACTCTATAATAGAAATCATTTTAGTAAACATAATATGATTGATTCTCACTGAAATTAACAATTATAATTAATTACCGTTGCAATATATGTGTTATAATGTGCAGCACGAGAAGCAGTACATGTAATATACAATTTTGTTCCGTGATTGATTCACATTTATACCACGATCTCAGCAAGGATTTTTTTTTGCGTTTTCTATTTTTCTTTGATCAGGGAAGACAGAATCTTTTGTGCTGTGGAGATGAGGGTAGGAGAATGATCGAGGCAAGGATCAGATTATAAACCTTCCGGAGATTTCCTTGATATACTTATGGCTAGAGATAGTGTGAAAACCCATGAAAAATTAAGCCTGATCTTCTGAGATATGCTGCCTGCCTGAGACCACATGTAATTATAAAATATAAATTAAACATTCCTTTTTGTTTTCTTTAAATAAAAATATATCATATCTCATTAGATTCATGGTTGATGGGGTATGAGGCATTACATTTAAATATTAGTTTTGGACAAAATCAAAATCAAAGGAAAAAGCAATTCTTTTTTTGGTATTTTTGCTCTCTATTAATAATGCTATCCGTTAAATATTTAATTCGTGTAATTATCTATTAGATATCTTTTATATGGTTGGAAGCATAACCTCATGCCCAAATTATGAATTTTAGGTGATCCTACTCAATTCTCCAACCATTTGAAGTCGATTATCAACGTGGTTTCCCTGGAGTCCCATGTGTTGAGAGTTCAAAAGCTGTTTTGCATCTTACACTATTTGCATGAAGGGGTTTGAGAGTCTTGATATCTTCCTGCAATAGTCGAAAGAAACAGAAAATATTAATATGATTCCTTATTGTTTCTCCTCCTCTCTCAAGCTCTTGATCATGTTCCTCTTTCCATTTCCTTTCCCGTTCAGAAGAGCTTAAACTGAGACTTGTTGATCCTTGCTGAGTTTCTTGCATAATTAATCTTGATTGATTTAGGTTAGGCCATGTAACTTTGGCCAGTGGAGTGCAATCTCCTGCTGGACTACCTGCCCTTATACTTGCCTCCTTGCCTGACCATCACAGTTCGTCATGACAAGTTATGGCCTGCCATTAGCTTTACTAGGTGATTTAGATTTGGTCAACATTGGAGCAGAAACACCACTATCAATATAATGTTATCTTTTGAAAACAAAGTCTTCAAATCGCAAGCAACCAGTGTCGGTCACAACTTCCTGTTCCATATTGACTGTTTTCAGGTTCCGTGTAAGCAGGTGTAGTTTGGGGGCTTTCCTGGCTCCCAATTTGGGTAAGCCATTTGGTTGCCCTGTATTCGTCAGTGCCCCTTCCCCTTGTGCAAGGTATGGTCCTCCTTGATCTCCATGAAAATGGTGGCACCCAACTTGTTGTACACCTCATGTCCATTCCTTCACTACATGCTCAGGGCAAAGTCACAGTCCGGGTCCGTGAAGATGTCGATCCGATAGGCGAATTGATGACCATACCTGATGTGCTTTCAATTCTATTATGGAGATTATATTGCTGTGCTAGAGCTGGCAGTTTTGTTTTGTTTTTTTTTTTTTTAAAATAAAAAAATAAAAAAAAATAAAAAAATTCTCTTTTGTATTAATATATAAAAAACAAAACATTTTTTTAGTTGGCAACATTTCATTCATATTTTTTCAAAAATAGTCTACATACGGAATATTCCAAAAATTAAAAAATGCCCCAAAACCATTCATTTGTTCAATATAGCCAAAAACATAGCAAATAGGCCAAACAAGATGCAGCTGGAAGTATACTATCAGAACATATGGGTTGATAAAATGTATTTTTGTTAAGACAATTATGTCAATACAACAAGTTGGGGGATCTCAGGGCAACTATAATTCTGGCATAGATCAACATAAATGAACCTTCCTCAACAACACTAGTATGTGCGTCTAGACAGAATCTAGAAGGAAATTGAATCCATGCACTAGGTAGTCATGCATGGTTCGAGAAGAAAATTCAATCCATACACCAAATAGACATGCATGGTTCTAGTGTCAAAGATCAATCTCCTGTAGAGTGATCAGATGATGATTAGCCAGCTAGTTTATTTTTTGTTAATGATAGCTGATAGCTTTTTCTTTATGTTATGCAAATGATAGTAAGCACACACACTGATATTAGTTACGCCGATAGGCGTCCCACCTGTTGGAATTCACCACTTTAATGATTTTGCTAATTAATTTTTTTGATCTTATGGTCTAAATTGAAATATGCCAGTATATTCTCATCGTCGCCACTATATCAATGAATGAAAATAAAAATCATAACTTCCTTCCATATCTAAATCATATGTTTAAACATTGATTAAAATAAATTTTTACTAAATCATACTAAAATTTTACTGTGCCTTTTATGTATCACCACGTATGAGGATTAGAGAAAAATAAAGATAAATATAAAATTAAAAATAAAAATACATTGACACTTGGCTGTTGTTAACTAAAACGTGTCCCATAACCTAAAATATGCATTACTTTTATGATGGTCAGAGCTGTTGTACCGCTCCTGATTTAAATTTAACTTTTAGGGAGGTTTTATTTATATTAAGCATTGAAATTAAAAATATATTGAACCTGGTTGTGTTCCTCTTAAGGTATGTGTTACAAGTTAAAACAATTGTGGGAGGTTTTATTTATATTAAACATTTTATATTAAAGAGTGAAATTAAAAATACATTGAAAATTTAAATATTGGCATGTCCAGTAAAACATGGTTTAGAGGCTGACCTTTGAATTATTGCAGCCTTCTCCATTTACATTTTAATGTAACTATTATAGTATTTTTTTAATATTTTGGTATGTAGTTAGTTTTTTTTCGTTATTAAGTTTTAATATAATAAGATAAATTTTATCATTAAATTTGTATTTAGGTATTTAGTTTCTTTATTAGATTTAGTCTATTATTTTTATTATTAAGTTTTGATTAATGTAGTAAACATAATCTTTTCTTTAAATAATATAATTTTTTATTAAGAGTTTTATAATATTAATAATAAGTTTATTAGTTTATAATAATATTAGTTTTTTTTTTTTCATCTGGAATAGTGTTTAGGATGGATGTGACAGGGGTTCGTCTGTGGTTTCTATAGAATTTGCCAACGATCTTCCTTGTCCCTCACTCTAGGCTCGCGGTCAGCTACCAGACGTACGGTGATTAATTCTACAGCTATCAGTATGGATCTTCCCCCTTTATGCGTTTTCTGTTACCCTCAACGGAGTTTAGGAGTTTATGTGGCTAAGCGGGTTTTACGCCTCTCTGGTGTTTCCTTAAGAGGGTTAGTCGATGGTTACAATGGGTTTCGATAGTGTCTTGGTGGAGCTAGAACCCTCTCCTGAAGACCTTCTTACTTGTTGGGGACTTGAAATCTCGGAGAAAAACCTTGAGCACTTTTTTCCCAACCCGGTTTCTCATGACCTCGCAGCTGAGGCATCTTTGGGAGGTTTGTCACAAGGGGTTGGTTTGTTAGGTGAAACCCTTGTCGGTTCTAGTAGTGGGCATCGTCTCCTCGGTCCTCAGTATTCGCGCAGTGGACGTCCTTAGACTTCTGAAGAAATCTTCAAAGCGACGATCACCCCAGATAGGTCTTTGCCTTTGTCGGCGCCTTAAGGTAATTATGCTCCCTTTGTTTCTACAGGAGGATTAGAAGACATTTTGGGTTGTATTGGTTTTCTGTTTTTTTTGGGCCCTCATCTACCTAGGGTCGACAACCCTGTGGGTCTTTCTCTTTTGGGCAGACGTCCTTAGGAGGTTTCAGTGGGGCTGTGTTTACCTGGGGTGGAGAATGTGCTTTCGAAGGCTGTCCCTCCAAGGGTGGCTGAGGGTCTAGCACCTGTCGTGCAGAATGAAGGCGGGTTGCCTTATCCTATGAGGGATGGGGTTCTAGCCCCCTAGGATCAGTCAAGGGTCTCCTCGAACGAGGCGGTCGATCTTCCTCCAAAATCATCGACCTTTGAAAATCAGGAGCATGCCCCTCAGTTTGAAGTTGCATCTGGGGCCTGTGCCCAGCCGGGCCTAAGTAAGGAAGTTGTGCCTCCCAAATCCCTTGAGGACCTTAGGCATGCTCGAGTATATAGGGGTTGATGTTCCTAAAATCAACCCGGTGGTAGAAGAGGTGGGTTTCAAGAAAGCTGTGGGAGAGACGCGGAAGAAATCCAAATCCATTAAGAAAAAATAAGTTCATCCAAAATGTCTGCTGGGTGTGGACATTGGCACTGAAAAAGCTATGGAACTATCTGAGACTATGATTGTTGGAAGAGTAAGGGGTCGGAAGTACTCGACTGATTATATTACTGATTGGGCTCAATCACTGTGGAAAGAATCACCAGGTATGCCTGTAGATATTTCAATCCTTGTAAGAGGCTGGTTCAGTATCACGTTTGAAAGGAAAGAACAAGTAGATTGGGTTCTCTAAAGGAACTAGTTTTTTGGGAAGAGACCCATTCTCTTCAGAAGATGGATCCCCCTGTTCGATGCTCAAAAGGAAAAAATGGCGGAATGTCCGGTATGGGTCAAGCTCCCTAGACTTCCTCTGCAGTTCTGGACAGAATCTATTTTTGTATCAATAGGAAACACTCTAGGAACCTTTTTAGAAGCTGATAAGTCATACATTCAAACCAGGGATAGGAGTGTGGCCTGTATCCTGGTGAGTTTGAATCCTAGGGAAGGTCTTGCGGATGCAATGACGCTCTATTACCGAGATTTGGAGTTTTTGCAGACCCTTGACTATGAGCACCTTCCCTTTCGGTGCAACATATGTCATAAGACGGGTCATTTGGCGAAGGAGTGTCTGCTCGGTCATCGTCGTAGGCGCAGACAGAAAAAGCAGTACAAGAAGGAGAAGGTTATTTTCTTAGATCTGGATGAGCCTCTCAAGGTAGCAGAGCCTAGTCCTATGGTGCAGGAGGTTCCTCCTCCCCCTGTGGTGAATGCGGAACAGAACTAGGAGGTAGCAACAGACCCTTCCTCCTTCCCTCCCGAGGATCTGGAAGACTCCCTGGTTCCCCTACAAGTTGCTGAACTAGTTGGGGCGTCTCAGGCGGGTATGTCTTCCTCTGTTCCTCTCTCGATTTAGTCCACTGCTTATTTCCCTTTATCTGATTTTGCTGAGCCTGGTCCCTCTAAGAAAATTTTAAATGATTTATCGGCACTAAATATTTCTCTGTCATCCTATGATAGTGTTATCCTGTCTGTTCCCGACCCTCCTATTTGTTCTTCCTCTCAAGCTATTGGTCTTCCCCTGGTCCCTTGTCCTCAGGCCTTTTCTTCTGACCCTCTTCCTTATAACCTCAGATCTCGGGCAAACAGGGTTGGGTCTGGCCTGGCAGTAGGTGGTCTCGCTCCGAATCCTGTAGTGATAGGGGCCAGGAAATTGAGAGGCAGAAAATCCAACGTTTCTAAAGCTCAATCAAAAGCTGTTGTGGATATTGCTGATGGAAAACAAATGTCTATTACTGGGGTGCTTAGAGAAGAGAGACCACCCCCAGAACGTGTGCCATTATTTTCCTTTCTTTTAATTACAGAGGCTTAGCTAGCCAGCCAAAAAAGCTAGCCTTGAAAGAACTTGTGTGTTCTCAAAATTCGGATATTGTTTTGCTTTAGGAAACTCTAGGGAAAGAGGATGAGGTAATCTGTTCTATTTCCAAACTTCTGCCTGACTGGTCCTTTTTCACCCTCGATGCCGTAGGGAGATCCGGGGGTGTGGTTACTAGTTTTAATCCTAAGAAGCTTAAATATGTTTCTTCCTGGGGTTCTGCGAATGTTCTGGCCTTGGAGCTTTTCTCTAGTGAGCTCAGTCTTACCTTTCTCTCCTTAAATATCTATGGGCCTTGTGTGGACAGAGAGCTTTTTTGGACCTCTATCTTCAGCTCTTCCTCGCTTGCTCATCCTAACTTAATCATTGGTAGAGACTTGAACTTTTCTTTGGGGGAAGCGGAGTCTTAGGGTGCCTCGGCCAGAGCTGACCCTTTAACTTAATTCTTCAGGAACCATTTGGCCCTGTCCCATCTGGTGGATATTCCCCTCCTGAAGTTGCGACCTACATGGAGAAACAGAAGAATTGGGCGGGACTGGGTGGGTAAGAAGATTGATCATTTTTTGTTAAGCGAAGTTTTGGTGGAAAAAATTATGAACTATTGGCATTGGGTAGGTGAAGGAGGTGTCTCGGACCACTTTCCTATTCTCCTAGAAATTAAAGGTGATGGCAAAAAACCAGGAATCCCCTTTAGATTTAATTCATCCTGGCTCAAGGATGACTCGTACAATGAACTCTTTTCAGCAACTTGGGAGAAAGATTCCTTTAGCCCTGAAATATCAAGGAGTGCCTTTATTATGAACAATCTGAAGAAAATGAAAGCATCCTCCAAAGCATGGGCTACCCAAAAAAAGGCGAAAGAAGAAGAGGAGCTTAAGAAGGTCAATACAGAACTTGCACTGTTGGAAGACCCTGAAAGGGGAGGATATGCTTCTGTTGAATCAAGGACAAGAATTAAGGAGCTGGAGGCCACCAGGAGAAGCATTCTTCAGCTCAGGGAAGAGAGTTGGCATCTGAAAAGCAGAGCGATCTGGCTTCAAGAAGGAGATGAGAATACTAAATTCTTTCAAAATTATGCAAAAGGTCGGAAGCATGCAAACACAATTTGGGAAACTCCTAAGGAAAATGGTGAACAAGCTTCTTCTTTTGAGGATCTAGCTTCCTTAGGTATTCATTTCTTTAAAGACCTTTTTAAAGCCCAGGCTGAAGCTTCCATAGCAGAAGTTATCAGAGTTTCCCAGTTCTTTCCTAGTTTCATTGATGAAGAAGGCAATGAGGCTATTATGGCTCCTGTTGTGAAACAAGAAGTTGAGGACATTATCAAAGGAATGCAAGGGGACAAAAGTACAGGTCCGGATGTATGGACTGTTGAATTCTTCCAACACTTTTTTGATGTTCTAGGTGATGACTTGGTAGCTATAGTAGAAGAATCCAGAGTCTCGGGAACCATTTTCCCCAATTTTAACTCCAATTTCCTCGCCTTGATCCCAAAATCTGATCATCCTAACTCCTTTGCTGACTTTCGGCCCATTTCTCTCTGCACTTGTGTATACAAAATAATTGTGAAAGTCATAGCCTCTAGGATTAAGCCTTTCCTTTCCAGTCACATCTCCCTGGAACAATTTGGGTTCTTGAATGGTCGACAAATCCATGAAGCTATAGGAGTAGCTCAAGAAACCCTCCACAGTCTGAAGTGAAGTGGAAGGAAAGGGGCTATAATTAAAATTGATTTGTCCAAAGCTTATGATAGATTCAGCTACATGTATCTGCGCCTTTTACTCACTCACCTTGGCTTTCGATTTGATTTTGTCAGATGGATCATGAGCTGTGTATCCTCTTCTACTATTGCCTTGTTGATTAATGGTGCTGCAACCTCCTTTTTTACCCCGAAACGTGGCCTCAGGCAGGGTTGTCCTTTATCTCCACTTTTTTTCCTCCTAGCAGCGGAAGGGTTAAGTCTAATGATACATAAAGCTAAAAGGCTGGGAAACCTTAGAGGCATTGAAGTGGCGCAAAATCTCTGGATTACCCATCTCCTTTTCGTGGATGACATTTTTCTGTTTTTCAATGGGAGTATGGAGGACTGTCGTGTATTAAAAAATCTATTGGAACTCTTTATTAAAGCAATAGGTCTCCAAATTAATGAACGAAAGTCGACTCTCACTCCCTTTGGTCTTTCTGTTGAAGAAATTGGAAGAGTTAGAAGCCTTTTTAATTTTGAAGTTAAAACCATGCAGGATAACTTTAAATACCTAGGCTTTTATCTCAAACTTGACAACTACAGAATCCGTGACTGGAAGTGGCTTCTTGCAAAAATTGAAAAAAGGCTTAATCATTGGAGTTTCAGGTGGCTCTCGAGGGCAGGTTGACTAGTCCTAATTAAATCAGTGCTGATGGCCATTCCGGTTTATTGGGCCAGCCTCTCTTGGGTTCCGAAAGGCATCTTGTCCTTAATTGATAAACTGTGCAGTAAATTCCTTTGGGCAGGGTCAAAACTGGAACATGTCACCCCATGGATTTCTTGGGACAAAATCACTAAACCCAAGGAATGGGGAGGTTGGGGGATTAAAAATCTGTCGTCCTTTGAAAAATCCCTTGCAGCAAAGCTTGCTTGGCATTTTATTTCAACAGACTCTCTTTGGGTGTCGGTCATCAAAAGGAAATATATCAACCAACTTTCTGTTCTGGATTAGATTCGTTCTTCAGTCAAGTCCTCAAAAAATGCCTCTGTTGTTTGAAAAGCTTTTGTGGCATCGGTTCAGACTATTGAACAAGGATTGGCCTGGAATGTTGGAGATGGTACTCAAGTCCGACTAGGTTGCGATCCATGGGTTGGTTTTTATGACAGTTTCTCCCTTTCTCCGGCTCTGGTAGCCTTTCTCAATGAAAGAGGCTTTTATACTTTGAACTAGGTAGCTGATCCTAGATCAACCTCCTTTGTGAAACAAGGCTGGCTCTTAGGTACGGATCTGCATTTGGATGACAGGTGATTGGAAGAATGGAACCCTTATGTTTCAACCTTACTCTTTTCTTTAGTTCGGATTTCGGATTTAAGTGATGCATTGCATTGGGTTCATGCGCAGATAGGTTTTTACTCTCCAAAATCGAGTTATAAATGGTTGATGTCCCAAGAGGGGAGGGGAGCCCCGAGATGGTGGTATAAACCAATCTGGAAGCTGAAATGCCCAGCCAAGACCAGACTTTTCTTTTGGTTTATCCTCCAGAATAAAGTGCCAACGTGGGACTTCCTCCAAAAGAGGGGAAAATCGGGTCTGAGCTGGTGTTCCCTCTGCAAGTCAGCAGAAGAAACTGCTATCCATCTCTTCCTTTTTTGTCCTTTTAATTCCAGCCTCTGGGCAGAAACTTTAAGATTGATTAATATTCCTTCCAGTTGGTGCGGTGATGACCTTCTTCAGGCTTGGAACCAGTGGTGGCAGGAGGCCCCAAATGATAAAGACAGATCTATCCCTCTTCTCATAGCATGGGGAATGTGGATTGCTCGTAACAGGGCTATTTTTAATGAGCAGTCCTTTCCTATTGTCAGATTGGCTACAGAAGGAGCTGCCATCTACGACAACATTCCTTCTTCTTCAGGACCAGGCTCCCCATGAAACATTCATCCTGAAGTCATCAACGACTCAATTCCGTGGGCCTTCTTTGATGGGGCCTCTGAGTTAAATGGTTCATGTGGTGCTGGTTTAATTATTCACCTATCTCATGATAACTCTCTTCGTGCTTCGGTGGGCCTTGGGCAAGGGTCAAATAACTTTGCTGAGCTTAAAGCCCTCCATTTTCTTCTTTGCTGGTTGATTCCAAATCATTTGAGGTAAATTCAGATTTTTGGTGATTCTAGGAATGTTGTGAATTGGTTTAATGGGACCCAACAGTGCAGAAATTATATTTTGTTACCTTTGCTTAAGGAGATCCGTCATCTTAAATGTTTCTTCACTGAGATATCTGTTTGTCACATTTACAGGGAAAGGAACCAGGAATCAGATTGATTATCTAAAGAAGGTGCTTAGCAAGATTTGGGGTCTAGGACAGTAACTGAGTTGGTGAATGGGGTTGTTCATGCTAGGGAACAACCGACTTTTGTTTAAATCTCTGCTTTTTATTATTATTTTATGTACATATTTTCTCTTATAAGCTCTAAACTGCTACTTTATATGAGCTCAGAACTGTTTTCATTATGTAAGGAGGTTCTGGGCTCCATTTTTTAATATAAACTACTGATTGGGGATTGGGATAGTTTCGACTTCCAGTCCTTCTTTTCGAACAAAGGAAGCTTTGGGCATTGCCTTTGCATCCATATCCTTCTGTTCTCACGTCTGTTTCGGTTTCATATCCGGGAGATGATGAGCTAAAGGAGATGCATTGGTTTCTTGAGATTTTTTTCTTTTTACTGGTTGCTTTGCATCACCACAGGTCTTGTAAAGCAGCTGTGTCACCATCCCCACCACCCCCCTTTGCAAGAAGGGAATGGCTCTATTTTGAAATGGTCTGCATATGTTTTGAGACTATCTATTTATAATAGAAAGTTCGATTTTTTTTTTTTGTGGGAAAAAAAAAAGCAATGCATTTTGTGCAATCAATCAAATAGGATTATAAATAATATACATTGAAATCAATGCATTTAGTGCAAGCAATCAAATATAATTATAAATGAACATATACAGTGAAATTAATGCATTTAGTGCAAGAAATCAAATAGGGTTAGAAATAACCATCTACACTTAAATCAATGCATTTAGTGCAGACAATCAATTAAGATTATAAATCATCTACATTGAAATCAATGCATCTAGTGAAAGTAATCAAATATCATTAGAAATCAACATCTACACAAATAAATACATCTAGTGCAAGAATTCAAACATGATTAGAAATCACAATCTATGTTGAAATCAATGTATCTAGTGCAATAAATCTTCTTTCATCTCCCCCCCCTCCATCTATATCTCTATCTCCCTCCATCTCTCCTTATTTTTCTCTTTTCCTCACCCCCCAAACACACATTATCTCTAACTCCATATCTATAAATCTCTTTTTCCCTCCCTCCCTGTCTCCATATCTCTATTTTTTCTCTTCACCTTCCATCTATATCTCTATCTCCCTTTGTCTCTCTATATCAACCCAAAACATACAATTTTTTTCTCCAATATATCTATCTATCACTCCCTCCTCCTCTCCCTCCCTCTCTCTCTCTTCCCCTTCCCTCCCTCTCCCCTACTTCTATCACTCTTCCCTTCTGTTGTCCTATCTCCGTCTCTCTCCATCTTCCTTTGTGATGCAAGGGCATTAGGCACAAGAAAATACTTTGTATTTAAGTAGACATAGGGGGGTCTGATGTTTTTAGTTTCTCATATAATTCTTAAATAACTAGAGTGATTTTAATTAAATAGAGAGAAATTGTAAATGTTCCCAAGTGATTGGAGAACATGAGAGAAGTTGGTTTGTTAGGAATGTGAAGAGTCAGTTTCAGTTTTGTTTAGAGATTTAGACTAAAATTAGGATTTGAGGATTCCAAGATTTTTGTTGAGTCATTGAGGGAGCTGAATTGATTGATTCTCAATTTGTATAAAAATAAGCCTCAAAGGCATTAAATAGATAGGGCTGGAAATTTGGAGAGATGGAGTAGGAGGTAGAGGTCATCGAATTGAAGATCTGGCCAAACAAGAAGTTTGTAAGTGATTCCACTTGTATATATATGAAAGAATTTATTTCAGAATTATATGAATATTGGTTGGTTTAATCCTGTGTGAGAATGCTTTGAATCTTCATGAATAATGTATAAATGAGACTCTGTGATAGGGGTTTGGATGGTGTTCTGTTCTAATAAGAAGTCGATGCCAATTATCATGATTCTGGGCTGGATGCATGAAGGGTTGATTATGAGATTAAGGACTATATGGGTATTGTTTGGTTTAACTCTGCGTAGAGGGTATTTTGAACTTCAATAAGAAATTGAGTAGGATATTAACAGTACATTGAATGTATGTGGTTGCCGTATGAAGGAGGTTTCGGTTCTTTTGAGGTTCCTAAATTATATGTATTATGTGTTAATCCGAATGTGCATCTGAATGGATAAAATTGTATGTAATTGGAACTCTGTGGGTGGTAGTGATAGATGAATAAATCTATCGTGAAAGGGGAGGACCCTTTACGAGCAATAACCATTCTTTTAAGCAACAACCCGCAAAGAGAAGATCGGATTTGAAGTGAAATGGAAGGCTTGATGAAACCATGGTGAAGGGTGAATAAGAAGAGTGATGCCGCAGTTTTATAATGCGACCTTGAAAGTATGTGATGGAATGTTTTATACTTGCAAAGATCTTGAGTCGAATGGAGCTGTGGTTAAGAAGTGGATGTGGAACCAGTGACAAACCAATCAACCTGTCAAGACAAGAATCAAAGGAATCCAGAACTGTGGAACCCGTAAGAGCGCAAGACCATAAAAGAACTCTGAGACGAAAGGATTCTGTGAAGGCGAAAGTGAAATAGAATTGAAGGAAGGCGGAGTTAAACAAACGAAAGAACGGAATCGTGAGCAGGAGGAAACGAAACCATGAACGATCAATAGTAATAGCGGTTTCGAAGGGAGAAAACCAGCAGTATCGCGCGACCACAAGAGTGGTAAGTGGAATGGCTTAAAAAATTGCGATATAAGCCTTCGTTCGACACGTGGAAAAAGTGGTAAGAGTGAAACCACTTTTATCGCGTTTTTTTTTAGCGTTAACGTTCGGAGGTTGAAAAAACGTGATATACGCTATATTTGTTGGATCACTGAAGTTTGATGCGATGATGTCTCAGCCTTTGGATATGAAGGGTGAGTTAATCGCTGGGACCCAATTCATCATGTGAGTTAAGAATTAAACCTCGAGCGTTTTGATAGCGCGATGTTCGTTGGATAGCCGAGGTAAAATGCGATGGGATTTCCATCGTTGGATGGAAGGATGTGTTAAATGGCATGGGCCCAAGAGTTATGATATGGAATTCGAGTTTTAATATATGCCCTAAGGTTTAGTTATATGGAAATTGTGACTCGAATTCATATGAATTATTCCAAGTCATTGTATGATCCATTGTGTGGTCCAAAGATAAGGTAAGTTTAATATTGTGTGGGCCCGAATATTATTGGTGGTTGGCTTTTAATAAAAGTCTGAGTTTATGTCATATCCGTTCCTACTATGAACCATTATATATTGGGTTAATCATAAAGTTCAAATAGTAATTCGAAGATTATTCCGAGGGGTTTTCTCAGAAGGTTTAAAAACATTGATTGAAGAGAAAAGTTCCCGCATATACAGTTTTGATAGGTATGGTTTCATAACCATAGGATATGAGATAGTGAAACTTCCGCATTATTTAAGTTGCTAGTTTGAGATTTTATTTGGCATTTATTTGGAAGATGCATTGTTATATGCATAGCTAAAGAAATAAAATGGGAGTAAGCAGGGGGCTCCGACATCATGTGGTGTCAGAGCTAGAATAGCTCTTTTTTTAAAAGTTCAAGTTTTTTTGAATGCATGTGTAATGAAGTAAGATCATGTTTTGAAACTGATAAATATTGTAGCATACAGAGGTGCAGTGCAGGTGAAAGAAGAAGCAAGATTATACAAAATCTTGAAGGTGAGTTGATGAGCAGTGTTTAACTCTGGTTTGAAGAATTGTTTGCAGAACTCAGATTGCAGGCAAGTTAAGGAATCTCAGCAAAAGCAGATCACAGCTTTGAGAGCAGTGATGAAAAAGTCCACCAGAGGATTCTAAAGTGAAGAAGAAAGTGTGGTAGAACCTGGAGAATTCCCAACAGAGGTTGGATGAAAGAAGAACAGATGTGTTCTTGAGAAGTTGCAGAGTGAAGCCTAGAGAGAGCAGAAGAGAGTGCTTAGAAGGTTCCAGTAGATAGGGGACCAGTACTTGCCAAAAGCCCAGATCCTGAGGAAAGGATTGGTGAGGTAAGTGGCAACAGGAGAGCTTGCTGTTGTAGAGGCTTGGTGCAGCTGATGAGTGAAGAACTCATGAAAGAGAAAGGGATGACTACTGATAGTCATAGCAAAGATTGTAGAGGTTCTGAGAGAGGCCACAACAGAAAAGAGAAAGAAGATGCCAGGACAAATGGCATGAGGAAGAAATTTATTGATGCAGAATATTGGAAAGAGGTAGCTGAGATCTGGGAGCAGTTCAACAAATTGGAACTGATGACAAATGAAAGCCAGAGAGCTGGTTGGCTCATGAAGAAGAAGGTAAAGTGGCATAGGCTACAGATGAAGAAAGAGAAGATGATACATGCTCATCAGAAAGAGAGATTACTCAGGATGATTAAGTATTGGAGAAGGACTTGAAGACTAAAACTTCAAGTGAGACCAAGAGGTCAAATGAATATTCTGATGATTTTTGTATGTTTGCAGAAAAGCTGGGAAAGCTTGAACAGAGGATGGATGTACAGTTGGAATGTGCAGAACTCAAAGCAGCTGAGTTGAGAAGAGAAGTTTCTGTTTGTGAAGCAAAACAGAGTACATATGAAGAAGGGAGATCTACAAGAGATCTTATGAACCATGGTGGAGGTTTAAGACAACAAGAAGATTGTCTTGCTAAAGAGGAAATTATTGATGATTTCCTGAGTTATTGGACAAGTCTAGATCAGCTGGATGATGTAGAACCTTGTATTTTTGTGACTGATAATTGTGAGGTGGTTATAGGTTCTACAGAGGAAGAGGAACTCAAGGTTCTTGAGTCAAGGATGGAATTTGAAGATTCCACATGCAGATCTGTTCAAAGGGAAGTGCTTGAGAAAGCAACCAAGACTGAAAAGTCTTGTGGTTTTAAAACTAAAGAGTTGTGTATGTTTGCAGGTACATCACAGGGGGATGACCAAGCTTTAAAGTTTTTTGAGGAGGAGGATGAATAATCTTGTGAAGCTATCACAAGTATGAAGAAGTATCCCTCAAAAGATGAATACTTTGAAGAAAAATGCAATGTTGGAGAATGTCTCTTGACTGAAGGAGGCAGTGATGCATTTATGAGGGAAACTGTTGCAGCATAGGAAGAAATTCTTGTGAATGAAGAAGCAGAGGATCAGTTTGAAGAACTGATATGGGAACCACCAGTTGAGGCTGTTGGAGCTTGTGGGTTACAAACTAAAAGTTTGTGTATGAGTACAGGGACTGTAAGTGATGATGAATGTCTTAAAGAATACAAAATAGAAATTGCATTGCTGGAATATTTGTTGGAGAATTCAGAGTATGAAAGGGAGCTTGAAATTTTAGGAATTACTGCAGAAATAAAATATTTACCGAGAGAATAATACACATACAAAACCCAGCAACAAATCACATAAACATAAACACAATGTTTAACTAGGAAAACCCCAAATCTGGGGAAAAACCCAACCAATGAAATTTCATTAACCATTGGCCAAAAAACCCTGGCCAATCCGGCCAAGTGAGCCTTCACCACTCACCTCCAGGCCTACCTTACAATGAAGTATTCCCAGCCTCTTATAGGCTCCATTAAATGTAATACCATGGGCCAAAACCATGGGTGCACAAAACCATGTGCCCCGAAACCACTGCTATCTACCCTAGTCAACATTGACTCTACCCCGAGTCATGTTTACCTAACAATTCCCCCCTTAAACTTGACTTGGGGATTATTGACTAAATCCAGCCAAACCTACTAAATGAGACAACACCGCTCACTCTAGCTCTTCCCCCCTCAAATTTTTACCCAGGGTAATTGTAAACTTGACATCCCCCCTATCACCTAGGTCTAACCAAGAATTTACCAGAGATTACCCAGGGGTACGAATGCCATACCAGGTCTTACAACAGTATGCCCATTTACATGTAAAAAATTAACTCCATTATAATAATTTTTTTTTTTTTTTTTGGGTTTCATTGTTGCTCTTTGTACATATGAAATCAATGTCCATATAAAAAGAACCCATCTACCGGATTACATGGGTCACCAGCCTCTGTAACCGCCAGTCCTCTAGGAGTTCTCTTCAGATACATGGTTCATCAATTAATTAATCCACGTGCAAACATCCTCTCATCTCTGAATTTCTCGAACCAACTTCTTATCACTGCGAGTCACGAGATCTGAGCTGTGGTAGCACCATTGTTCTCTTTATCCATTTACAAACCCTCCATGGAATTCCCCATGGAATTAATTAATTGGATATTTCCTATTTCCTAGAAACACCATGCTCCGTATGGCCAGATCTGCAAAAGGCTGCATGGATTTCTCCATTCACAGGCCAGTAAAACCCTTGGCTACAAAAGCGTCCCTTTGAAGCCAAATATGGCTCCGATACCATTTGTTAGGAATTACTGCAGAAATAAAATATTTACCGAGAGAATAATACACATACAAAACCCAGCAACAAATCACATAAACATAAACACAATGTTTAACTAGGAAAACCCCAAATCTGGGGAAAAACCCATCCTAATGAAATTTCATTAACCATTGGCCAAAACCCTGACCAATCCGGCTAAGTGAGCCTTCACCGCTCACCTCTAGGCCTACCTTACAATGAAGTATTCCCAACCTCTTATAGGCTCCATTACATGTAATACCATGGGCCAAAACCATGGGTGCACAAAACCATGTGCCCCAAAACCACTACTATCTACCCTAGTCAACATTGACTCTACCCCGAGTCATGTTTACCTAACATGAAAAAGGTAGAGTTCATCACAGTGAACAGGAAACCATCATGGAGACAGATGGTGTGAATGAAAGACTTGTTGACAGTCTTGAGAATTCTTCAGGGAATTCTTTGGGAAAAGTGAATCAACATATTGATGTGCTGATAGAGAAGGAAGGAATTTCAGGACAACATACTGAAATGTTGGCAGAGGAAAGAAAGGCATTGAGGCCTTATGATTTTTGTTTTAACAATTGTTTTATGAATGCAGATTCTGTTGATGATGAAGATAAATTGACACCATTGGGCAGTCAATTAAAAGAGAAGGAAAAATATTTTGTGGAAATGTTTGATCCATGGAATGAAGAAATTAAGCTGCTGGAGCTTATGATGAAAAAACAGGATTCAATGCAGGAAGGAGAACCTCAATTTCAAAATTGGGGATTGAAGAATGTGAAGATACAAGGGAATAAAGACAGTGAAAACTTTCTGGGTCTTGGAAGACACTTAGAACTGCAGAAGAAAGAATTGGTGACTGGATCATCAATTGAGACCATTGGGTCTCGTATTGTTGAATTTGACAATTTGACTATAATTTCAGGTGTTATAGAAGACAATTCATGTAATGAAATTGTAATGAATGAAGCTGAATTTTTCCAAGCAAGACATGATGATGATTATATTTCAGAGTAAGATCAAATTGAATTATTGCAGCAGAAGGAATTCATAAATTCCTTGTTTTATGAAAGAAATTGGTTCAATGAAGTTGTGGTTGATGATGATAATGAAAAATTGAGTTTATTGAATGGCCAAATAAAGAGTGATGGATATATAACTGAAGTTATTGTAGAGATGGAAGGTCAGAATTCTATTCTGATGAAATATGAGGACACAGTACTTGAAGAACTTGAATTGATTGCCGGGATCAATCAAGAAGATGGGAGACAATTACTGAAGATTGTCAAGGAAGAAGAAGAAGAATATGTTGAAACAAGTTTGCAACATATTGATGAAATGCTTGAACATAGATGGCTGAATTTTTTGCTGAAAACATTTAGAGAAGAGGAAATGATAAAGCAACAATTTGAAGTGTTGCCAGAGGAGAAAGAGACATAAAGATTCTATAACTTTGATGTTTGTTTTATGATTGCAGGTACTGATGGAAGGACTAAAGAATGTTTGGTCCAGGAGAAGAAAAGAGATGATGACAGTGGCTGGAAATTTAAATACCAGTCCAGGGAATTGCTGAAGTCAGAGAATGAAGAAGTTGTCATGGATGACAACTAGGAAGAGTTTTACTGTTGCGGAGAAAAAGAGGGTATGGATGATTGGGTGGCAGCTAGGGCTCAACAATTAAGGGCAAGAGCTGGAGAAAAATCAGCAGTAAGAGTTCATCAAATAAGAACTCAGGAAGAAGAAGCAGAAACAGAAGTTCAAAAATCAAGATGGAGCAGTATCCAGCAGTTAGAAGATAAATTAGATCATGAAATTTAATTGATAAGAAGACTGATGGTGAAAGTTTTTGAGAAGAAGATAGCAGCAAGAAAACAAGGAAGCAGCAGCAAAAGAAAGACATAAAGAGAATGTAAAAATGCAGCTGGTGGAGAAAGAAAAAATAAGATATGGAAGCCTGGTGAAGTGCAGTTAAAGGATGATGCAGCTGTTGGACAACAGAAAAACAGAATATGGGATCCAGGAGGCAGAGATTAAAGACACATGATCAGGAGATCATGAACAAATTGAACCTTGGGAGTCTGATGCAGGGGCATTAGGCACAAGAAAATACTTTGTATTTAAGTAGACATAGGGAGGTATGATGTTTTTAGTTTCTCATGTAATTCTTAAATAACTAGAGTGATTTTAATTAAATATATAGAGAAATTGTAAATGTTCCCAAGTGATTGGAGAACATGAGAGAAGTTGGTTTGTTAGGAATGTGAAGAGTCAGTTTCAGTTTTGTTTAGAGATTTAGACTAAAATTGGGATTTGAGGATTCAAAGAGTTTTGTTGAGTCATCGAGGGAGCTGAATTGATTGATTTTGAATTTGTATAAAAATAAGCCTCAGAGGCATTAAACAGATAGGGCTGGAAATATGGAGAGACAGAGTAGGAGGTAGAGGCCATCGAATTGAAGATCTGGCCAAACAAGAAGTTTGTAAGTGATTCCACTTGTATATATATGAAAGAAGTTGTTTCAGAATTATATGAATATTGGTTGGTTTAATCCTGTGTGAGAATGCTTTGAATCTTCATGAATAATGTATAAATGAGACTCTGTGATAGGGGTTTGGATGGTGTTCTGTTCTAATAAGAAGTCGATGCCAATTATCATGATTCTGGGCTGGATGCATGAAGGGTTGATTATGAGATTAAGGACTATATGGGTATTGTTTGGTTTAACTCTGCGTAGAGAGTATTTTGAACTTCAATAAGCAATTGAGTAGGATATTGATAGTACATTGAATGTATGTGGTCGTCGTATGAAGGAGGGTTTCGGTTCTTTTGAGATTCCTGAATTATATGTATTCTGTGTTAATCCGAATGTGCATATGAATGGATAAAATTGTATGTCATTGGAACTCTGTGGGTGGTAGTGATAGATGAATAAATATATCGTGAAAGGGGAGGACCCTTTACGAGCAATAACTATTCTGTTGAGCAACAACCTGCGAAGAGAAGATCAGATTTGAAGTGAAATGGAAGGCTTGATGAAACCGTGGTGAAGGGTGAATAAGAAGAGCGATGACGCAGTTCTATAATGTGACCTTGAAATTATGTGATGGAATGTTTTATACTTGAAAAGATCTTGAGTCGAATGGAGCCGTGGTTAAGAGGTGGATGTGGAACCAGTGACAAACCAATCAACCTGTCGAGAGAAGAATCAAAGGAATCCAGAACTGTGGAACCCGTAAGGGCGCAGGACCATAAAAGAACTGTGAGATGCAAGGATTCTGTGAAGGCGAAAGTGAAATAGAATTGAAGGAAGGCGGAGTTAAACAAACAAAAGAACAGAACCGTGAGCAGGAGGAAACAGAACCATGAACGATCAATAGTAACGACTATTTCAGAAGGAGAAAACCAGCAGTATTGTGCGACCACAAGAGTGGTAAGTGGAATGGCTTAAAAAAATGTGATATAGGCCTTCGTTCGACACGTGGAAAAATTGGTAAGAGTGAAACCACTTTTATCGCGTTTTTTTTTGGCGTTAATGTTCGGAGGTTGAAAAAACGTGATACGTGCTATATTCGTTGGATCACCGAAGTTTGATGTGACGACGTCTCAGCCATTGGATATGAAGGGTGAGTTAACCGCTTGGACCTAGTTCATCGCGTGAATTAAGAATTAAACCTCGAGCATTTTGATAGCGCGATGTCCGTTGGATAGTCGAGGTAAAATGCGATGGGATGTCCATCGTTGGATGGAAGGATGTGTTAAATGGCGTGGGCCTGAGAGCTATGATATGGAATTCGAGTTTTAATATATGCCCTAAGGTTTAGTTATATGGAAATTGTGACTCGAATTCATATGAATTATTCCAAGTCATCATATGATCCGTTGTGGGGTCCAAAGATAAGGTAAGTTTAATATTGTGTGGGCCCGAATATTATTGGTGGTTGGCTTTTAATAAAAGATTGAGTTTATGTCATATCCGTACCTACTATGAACCATTATATATTGGGTTAATCATAAAGTTCAAATAGTAATTCGAAGATCATTCCGAGGGGTTTTCTCATAAGGTTTAAAAACATTGAATGAAGAGCAAAGTTCCCACATATACAATTTTGATAGGTATGGTTTCATAACCATAGGATATGAGATAGTGAAACTTCCGCATTATTTAAGTTGCCAGTTTGAGATTTTATTTGGCATTTATTTGGAAGATGCATTGTTATATGTATAGCTAAAGAAAGAAAAGGGGAGTAAGCAGGGGTCTCCAGCATCACTTTGGCACTCCCTCTCTCTCTCCCTCTCTCTCTCTCCATATTTATCTATCTATTTATGTCTTATTACATCCCTCTCTCTCCCCCTCCATCTCCAACTGTCTTTCCCTACATCTCTCCACTCTCTCACATCCTCTCTCTCTCTCTCTCTACCTTCCAAATTTGTTACTATATGTCTCTCTCTCTCCTTCTCTGCCCCCTCCTCTCCTTCTTTGTCTCTTAATCCTTGTGCAAGAAATTGAATAGGATTAGAAATCAACATTAACACTAAAATAAATGCATTTAGTGCAAGCAATCAAATATGATTAGAAATTATATACATTGAAATCAATGAATCTAGTGCAAGAAATCAAATATAATTATAAATCAACATCTACTTTGAAATTAATGAATCTAGTGCGAGAAATAAAATAGGAATAGAAATCACCATCTACACTAAAATCAATGCATTTAGTGCAATCAATCAAATAGTATTAGAAATCATCTACATTAAAATCAATGCATCTAGTCCACACAATCAACAATCATTAGAAATCAACATCTACACTAAAATTAATCGATCTAGTGAAAGCAAAGAAATAGGATTAGAAATCACCATCTACACTAAAATCAATGCATCTAGTGCAAGAAATTTTCTTCCCTTTCTCGCCCCTCCATCTATATCTATATCTCCCTCCATTTCTCCTTATTTGTCTCTTTATCTCACATACCCAAACACACACTCTCTCTCACTCCATATCTGTCAATCTCTCTGTCCCTCCCTCCCTGTCTCCATCTCACTCTTCTTTCTCGTCACCTTCCATCTATATCTCTATCTCCTTATGTCTCTCTATATCAACCCCAAAACATACACTCTCTTTCTCCAATATATCTATCTATCAACCCCTCCTCCTCTCCCTCTCCCTCTCCCTCTCTCTCTCTCTCTCTCTCTCTCTCTTTTCCCATTCCCTCTCTCTCTCCCACTTCTATCACTCTTCCCTCTTGCCATCCTCTCTCCCCCTCTCTCTTTCTTCCTTATCACTCTCTCTCTCCATATTTCTCTCTCTATGTATTTCTTCTTACCTCCTGTTAGAACCCTGTAATTTACAGTATCACAAGGTGACTGTGTACTTTCTCTTTGTAAATTTTACATACTGTACATATATGTCAATATTCAAAATATTTTCCAAAGCAAGAATCAAAGGAAACAAATGCATCAGAGAGGCAAGGAGCAGTAATGACCGTTGGATCTGAGCTTCGATCAACTGTGGAGATTGAATCACATCATCACATTATAAACCCTTTTTAATTTTATTTGCCTTTAAAAACATTAAACTTCACCCATTTCTGCCTTTCCGCTTTATATTCCTACTTTAACTTTTTTCACCGCTATATCATTATTTTACCTCCGCTTTCTTGATTTCCCTAGTTGCGATTAAAGTGAGGCCATTCTCCCTGATACGTCACCCTTCCCCCACCATCCATCGCAAGATCACAACTTTACCTGTTCAACCACCATTTCACATCGTAAATATTATAACTTACTATTTCAAGCACCCACAATGTAGTTTGTTTAACTTGCGATGTGGTTGGCCCCACCATGGAAGCTCCGCCCCCGCTTCAAGCCGTTTGAAATACATTGATATATCATGAAACCTTGTAAACTTTTCCTTACCATAGAGAACATTCGCTGCTTTATAACTTCGCCGATGCGGTGGGCTCCATCTTGCCACATCATCCTCCAATCGGTTCACATCACACTTCGAATATTTTAGAGTTTACCTTTGCTGTAAATGCTAAGATTTTCAATCTGCGGGCTACAGTCTGGTCCCACCTTTCCTCCACGTCACCACCTTCTCCCCGTGCTTCACATTTCACATCTTTTAGAGTTGTCCTTCGCCGTTTATAACTAAACCTAAGATCTGTTATTTGCGATGCAGTCAGTCCCACCTTCCCTCCATGTCACCTCACTCTTCGCATCACATCACCGATTACATTCTTATATCTTAAACTGTAAAACATACGAAATGCGATGTCGGCTTCAGAACTAAAATCTAAACAATTTAAAATCTGGGCACACGAGTTTTTACGCTATTATTGTTTGAAAAAAGGTTAAACATGGCCGAAAGGGCTCGGGTAGCAAATAAACACCACTGGTCGAGTCGGGCAGCAAAGGGCATTCATGCAGAATTGTTATGTTATAACGGCAGAAACAAAAAAGGTAGCAAAGCACATAAGCATAGTCACTAATGGATGAAAGGTAGCTAGTGCTGCACCAGACTTAATTACCCAATGTCGATCGTCTTAAGAGCAGGGCCAGATGTCAGAGCCACCACTGGTTTCCTCTTTGTGACCATCACAACCACGAAAAGTTTCCCAAAATTAATTCCAGAGGTGGTGTCGTTGTCAGTGATTTTCTGATCATGCCTTGCATGGCCATACTTGTCCATTTCTTGCTAGTGCATGGCCACACTTGTCTATTTTCTGTCAAATTGTAATCAATGAAAGGTTGATGAGTAAGGTAGGGCAACCGACTTATTCTTTAGTTAAATATTGCTAGAATTTTCATTATCAAGGGTTGAAAAATTGGACCCTGCTGAAACTTGCATTGTAAGAAGTATTGGAACACTGTAACTGTTTGAGTTGGGCATTAATAATAAGAGACCATTCACATTTTTCTTGAGCTATGTTAATGGTGATGTTTTTCCTCTGTGTTAATGTTTTTCCTTTGCCTTTTCATGTTGTGCATCAATTTATCTGATTTCAAAATAGAAAATTTAGATTAAGATTTACTGAGAGAGCACCTTAATTACGTCTGTGTTTGTTATCTTAATGTTTTCCTCTGAGACCTGGATGCAGAATTCAGAGACGGTCTACTTTGCATTTAAGCTGAACCTTAATCTCCTCCTCCTTTTCCATTTCACATTGCTACTAAGATCCAGTCTGCATAGTTAGCTTGCCTTGTGAATTCCCTTAAATAGTTGATGCACAATTCAGCCTTTTATGACTCCATAGCCCAATGAATTAGTTTTACAGCTCTGTCTGTCCAACCATCCAATCAATCAAAACAAACAACCCCCCATCACTGTAACTAGCCTAATATCAGCACTTATAATTATCAATTTAAATCACAAAACAAAGAGAGCCCTCTCTAAGTCTAGGAAGGCTAGGTCCTTGACTCCAAAGCAGTTTGATGCTGTCCTTTGTCATTTGTTCTTGCCAATCTTACAAATTACAGAGTTACAACACCTCCCTCTCTCTTACTCTCCATCTCCATCTCTCTTTCCCTACCTCTCTCCACTCTCTCACATCCTCTCTCTCTCTCTCTCTCTCTCTCTTCCTTTCTCTCCCACTTCTCTCTCTCTCTTCACCTTCCAACTTTGTCACTATATTCCTCTCTCTCTAAATCTCTCCCCCTTATTTCCATCTCTCCTTATTTTTCTCTTAATATCACCCCCAAACATAGACACTCTCTCCCCATCTCTCCCTTGTCACTCCCTCTCTCTCTCTCCACTTCTCACTCTCTATGTATTTCTTCTTCCCTCCCGCTCTCCCCCTCCAAGTCCATCTATCTATCTCTCCCTCTCTCCTCCTCTCTCTCAAGTCCTCTCCATTTTCATTCCTCTCTCTCCCTTTCTCTTCCCCGACCAATCTCTCTCTCTAAACCTGTGACTCTCCCCTATCTCTCAATTCCTCTATCTCGTCCTTCCTCTCTCTCTCTCTCTCTCTCTCTCTCTCTCTCTCTGTTTTCCCTCCAATCCTATCTCTTCCCCCATCACTTTATCTCTCTCTCCAACTATGTTACTATATCCCTCCCTTTATCCTTCTCTCTCCCTCTCTCCCCCGTTGTCTCCATCTCTCCTTTTATGTCTCTTTATCTCACCCCAAAACATACACACTCTCTCCCCATCTCTCCATTTTCACTCCCTCCCTCTCCACTTCTCACTCTTTATGTCTTTATGTATTTATTCTTCTATCCTTCTCTCCCCCTCCAACTCCATCTCTCTATCCCTCCCTCTCTCCTCCTCCTCTCATCCTTCATCTCTCTCCCTTTCTCTCATTTCTCCCTCTCTGCCTTTCCACTTTATATTCCTACTTTAACTTTTTTCACCACTATATCATTGTTTTACCTCTGCTTTCTCGATTTCCCTAGTTGCGATTAAAGTGAGGCCATTCTCCCTGATACATCACCCTTCCCCCACCATCCATCGCAAGATCACAACTTTACCTGTTCAACCACCATTTCACATTGTAAATATTATAACTTACTATTTGAAGTGCCCACAATGTAGTTTGTTTAACTTGCGATGTGGTTGGCCCCACCATGGAAGCTCCACCCTCGCTTCAAGCCATTTGAAATACATTGATATATCATGAAACCTTGTAAAATTTTTCTTACCATAGAGAACATTCGTCGCTTTATAACTTCGCCGATGCGGTGGGCTCCATCTTGCCACATCATCCTCCAATCGGTGCACATCGCACTTCGAATCTTTTAGAGTTTGCCTTTGCTGTAAATGCTAAGATTTTCGATCTGCGGGCTACAGTCTGGTCCCACCTTTCCTCCACGTCACCACCTTCTCCCCGTGCTTCACATTTCACATCTTTTAGAGTTGTCCTTCGCCACTTATAACTAAACCTAAGATCTGTTATTTGCGATGCAGTGAGTCCCACCTTCCCTCCATGTCACCTCCATCTTCACATCGCATCACCGATTACATTCTTATATCTTAAACTGTAAAACATACGAAATGCGATGCCGGTTTTAGAACTAAAATCTAAACAATTTAAAATCTGGGCACACGATTTTTTACGCTATTATTGTTTGAAAAAAGGTTAAACATGGCTGAAAGGGCTCGGGTAGCAAATAAACACCACAGGTCGAGTCCGGCAGCAAAGGGCATTCATGCAAAATTGTTATTTTATAATGGCAGAAACATAAAAGGTAGCAAAGCACATAAGCATAGTCACTAATCGATGAAAGGTAGCTAGCGCTGCACCAGACTTAATTACCCAACGTCGATCGTCTTAAGAGCAAGGCCAGATGTCAGAGCCACCACTGGTTTCCTCTTTGTGACCATCACAACCACGAAAAGTTTCCCAGAATTAATTCCAGAGGTGGTGTCGTTGTCAGTGATTTTCTGATTAGGCCTTGCATGGCCATACTTGTCCATTTCTTGCTAGTGCATGGCCACACTTGTCTATTTTCTGTCAAATTGTAATCACTGAAAGGTTGATGAGTAAGGTAGGGCAACCGACTTATTCTTTAGTTAAATATTGCTAGAATTTTCATTATCAAGGGTTGGAAAATTGGACCTTGCTGAAACTTGCATTGTAAGAAGTATTGGAACACTATAACTGTTTGAGTTGGGCATTAATAATAAGAGACCATTCACATTTTTCTTGAGCTATGTTAATGGTGATGTTTTTCTTCTGTGTTAATGTTTTTTCTTTGCCTTTTCATGTTGTGCATCAATTTATCTGATTCAAAATAGAAAATTTAGATTAAGATTTACTGAGAGAGCACCTTAATTACGTCTGTGTTTGTTATCTTAATGTTTTCCTCTGAGACCTGGATGCAGAATTCAGAGACGGTCTACTTTGCATTTAAGCTGAACCTTAATCTCCTCCTCCTTTCCCATTTCACATTGCTACTAAGATCCAGTCTGCATAGTTAGCTTGCCTTGTGAATTCCCTTAAAAAGTTGATGCACAATTCAGCATTTTATGACTCCATAGCCCAATGAATTAGTTTTACAGCTCTGTCTATCCAACCACCCAATCAATCAAAACAAACAACCCCCCATCACTGTAACTAGCCTAATATCAGCACTTATAATTATCAATTTAAATCACAAAACAAAGAGAGCCCTCTCTAAGTCTAGGAAGGCTAGGTCCTTGACTCTAAAGCAGTTTGATGCTGTCCTTTGTCATTTGTTCTTGCCAATCTTACAAATTACAGAGTTACAAAACCTCCCTCTCTCTTACTCTCCATCTCCATCTCTCTTTCGCTACCTCTTTCCACTCTCTCACATCCTCTCTCTCTCTCTCTCTCTCTCTCTCTCTCTCTCTCTCTTCCTTTCTCTCCCACTTCTCTCTCTCTCTTCACCTTCCAACTTTGTCACTATATTCATCTCTCTCTCAATCTCTCCCCCTTATTTCCATCTCTCCTTCTTTTTCTCTTAATATCACCCCCAAACATAGATACTCTCTCCCCATCTCTCCCTTGTCACTCCCTCTCTCTCTTTCCACTTCTCACTCTCTATGTATTTCTTCTTCCCTCCTGCTATCCCCCTCCAAGTCCATCTATCTATCTCTCCCTCTCTCCTCTCTCCTCCTCTCTCTCAAGTCCTCTCCATTTTCATTCCTCTCTCTCCCTTTCTCTCCTACCTCCCTCTCTCTTCCCCGACCAATCTCTCTCTCTTCTCCTGTGACTCTCCTCCTATCTCTCAATTCCTCTATCTCATCCTTCCTCTCTCTCTCTCTCTCTCTCTGTTTTCCCTCCAATCCTATCTCTTCCCCCATCACTTTATCTCTCTCTCCAACTATGTTACTATATCCCTCCCTTTCTCCTTCTCTCTCCCTCTCTCCCCCGTTGTCTCCATCTCTCCTTTTATGTCTCTTTATCTCACCCCAAAACATACACACTCTCTCCCCATCTCTCCATTTTCACTCCCTTCCTCTCCACTTCTCACTCTTTATGCCTTTATGTATTTATTCTTCTATCCTTCTGTCCCCCTCCAGCTCCATCTCTCTATCCCTCCCTCTCTCCTCCTCCGCTCATCCTTCATCTCTCTCCATTTCTCTCATTTCTCCCTCTCTTCCCCTCTCTCTTCCCCCTTTTCTCTCTCTCTATCTCCCTTCTAATCCTCTCTCCTTCTCCCTTCCTCTCTCCTCCTCTCTCTCACGCCTTCATATTTATGTCTCCCTCTCCCTCTCTTACCCTTCTCTACCTCTATCATCTCTCTCTCTCTTCATTCCTCCTCTCCCCTCTCCTTGAGTTCGTCTCCATCTCTCCCCTTATTTCTCCGCTTCTATCATATATCTTTGTTCTTCTCTCCCATATATATCTAGAGTTTATATATATATATATATATATATATATATATATATATATAATATTGTATTAATCCAAAGTTATTAAATTTAATAATATTAATAAGATATTAATATGAATATTAGATTCAATAATAATAATAATAATAATATTTAAATATTAATATTAGGTTAATACTTTTTTCTTTTTCTTTTTCGCATGGTATTAATAATAAATTGGTCCATGGTATTTGGACCATAAGCTTGGTATATAGTTAGATGTTGATTTCTAATCTTATTTGATGTATATATTTTTTATTTACCATACCTCTTTATACCTCTTTGATATTTATTTATATATATATATATATATATATATATATATATATATATATATATATATATATATAGTATTTTGCCCATGGTATTAATAATAATTTGTCTCATGGTATTTGACTCATGGACTTCACCTAAATAAAACTTATTTTGAGTTTTTGTAAATATAAAGAAGTTTATGGAGTAAATAAAAAAATAGGATTTATTTATTTACCATAACTCTAGTTTATTTATATTTTTATTTATTTACTCTAGTAAATATAAGAAGTTTTTTTATTTATTTATCATACCTTTGCAATAAGTATAAAAAATTGTTTTATTTATTTACCATGCCTATATTTATTTATATTTATATTTATTTACCATATCTTTTTTTTTGAATATTTGTAAACCTCTTTATATTTTAAATTTATATTGTTTATTTTTTTTTAATAAAATTTTAATTGTGTATTTATATTTATATTTTTAAATTTTCTTTTTAATTTTTTAGTTTGGTCAACATTAATAAAATTTCATCAAACAAATCCACTTACACATCTTCTCTATATTAAATTGTAAAATAAGCCTCAAAACACAATAAATTAAAAATCATATTATAACAAAATATGAAATAATGATATATATCTACCATTGAAATTTCTTTCCACATCGATACATTTCTTTTATAAAAGTGATTACAAACTCGTGATTCCATCTTAATTCACCGAAGAAATTCTATCAATTCACATGAAATCATCACAATATCCATTTTTATGGTCGGCTAAAGCCCATACTATTATAGAATTTATTCAACCAAAACCAACCCCTTCGACATCGCCACGTAGATAATAAAAAAACACAGTTAAGGATTGATTTATATAGGTACTAGGAACTCGTCAATGCCTCCCTCGTAGCTTTCCTTGCAATCTTTCTTCTAGAAATCTTGCAAATTTTGTTATATTGGGAGTTAGTTATTTGATTTTTATTTCTAAGAAAGTTTAAAAGAGTAAATGTTTTTATAAGTTAAAGTTTTCTTACCAAATGATTATTAAGTGATTTATTTATTTAATTTTTTTTTGTTCTTTGTGTTTTTATTTCTATATTTTTTTTCTTCATCTTCTATTTATATCTCTATCTCTTTTTGTCTCTCTATATCAACCTCAAAACATACACTTTTTTTTTTCAATATATCTATTTATCATTCCCTCCTCCTCTCCCTCCCTCCCCTGCTTCCTCTTCCCTCCCTCTCCCCTGCTTCTATCACTCTTCCCTCTTGTTGTCCTCTCTCCCTTTCTCTCCATCTTCCTTATTACTCTCCCTCTCTCTCTCTCTCCACCTTTATCTCTCTATTTATGTCTTCTTACATCTCCCTCTCTCGTTGTCCATCTCCAACTCTCTTCTCCTACCTCTCTCTACTCTCTCACATCCCCTCTCTCTCTCTCTCTCTCTCTCCACCTTCCAAATTTGTTATTATATGTCTCCCTCTCTCCTTCTCCCTCCTTCTCTCCTTCTTTGTCTCTTAATCTTTGTGCAAGAAATTGAATAGGATTAGAAATCACCATTAACACTGAAATCAATGCATTTAGTGTAAGCAATCAAATAGGATTAGAAATCATAAACATCGAAATCAATGAATCTAGTGCAAGAAATCAAATATAATTATAAATCGACATCTACATTGAAATTAATGAATCTAGTGAGAGAAATCAAATAGGACTAGAAATCACCATCTACACTAAAATCAATGCATTTAGTGCAATCAATCAAACAGTATTAGAAATCATCTACATTGGAATCAATGCATCTAGTCCACATAATCAAATATCATTAGAAATCAACATCTACACTAAAATTAATCCATCTAGTGCAAGAAAATAAATAGGATTAGAAATCACCATTTACACTGAAATCAATACATTTAGTGCAAGAAATTTTATTCCCTCTCTCCCCCCTCCATCTTTATCTATATCTCCCTTCATTTCTCCTTATTTGTTGTAGAAATTTAATACAAAATATGTATTGTTGGATTCTCTTGATCTAATAATTATATGCCACCGTTAAATACAAAATCACATCTACAAAAATTCTTGCATATTTAAAACACGATCGCCAACTGCAATATCAAGAAGAAAGATCAATCACACATAACACATATGTTTTTACCGGGAAAGCATAAAGCTAAAAACCCCACTATCATATATTATGTATATATCATGGATCATGAAGAAATATCATACAAAACTCTAATCCAAGAGTTCTCAATACAATATACAATCGTCTCACACTGTCATACAAAATTTGGCAAATACATGTGCCAATTAACTGCCTCCTGACAGCCCGCCTCCACCGCACAATCCCTGATGCTCAAGAACACCTGAATGAATGAATGCTTGCCTGCCTTCACTGTGCAATACTCATAGGCACATCCAATGTGTGTGTGGTTGCATGTATGCACCCACTAATGTCACAACGAATAGTTAAACTGTCCCTTTCACCTACATCTCAATTGGGTCTCCACTAGATCTGACATGCATGTAATGAACAATAGTAAATCTTTAGTTGCATGTGAGACCACTAATTGTGAATTAATTAAATAATTAATTCACTGATCTCTCACTAGTGTATCTTCAGTTACAACTAGCACAAACGAGTTTAACTCACTTAACTGAGTTAAATTACTTTACAACTCACATAACTACACATGCAACTCTGTTACAACTAGAATTACTCTGTTACAACTCAAGTCCACCTACATGTCCCACCAACCAACCTTTGAACTTGAATTTCCTATAGCTAACTGATTTTCCACTTCAGTTAAGTATTTCCAAGTGCTCATTGAGAATAGATTATTGTTTATTGTCCAACTATTATTAAGGGATAATAATAGCCGACATGCATCTATAAATAGACATGCGATCTATAAATAGAACTCGCACATACATCTATAAATAGACCATCATCTATAAATATAATTTTCTCAACCATATATAAATAGACATAATCTATAAATAGAATTTTCTCATGCATCTATAAATAGACCTCCACCTAAAAATAGCCTGTGTGGGCCCCACCTAGTGTTGGTGCTTAATTTTCACAAGGATTAAAGATGTTGTTTCCGGATGCCAAATTCACTGTTTCTTGTTGCAACCTTAAACACTCCCTCTCAACAAGAAAGGAATGTCTTTGCATGCACCATGCAACTCCATGCATGCGCCCTGCAACCTTGTATGCAACACTTCTCTATTGTTTCTCACACATGCAACACTTCCGAAACTGAATAGCCTCCAAACAACTGAATCAATATAATGCATATGTCATCAAAGTCTTATGACTTTTTCTAGTACCAACTGCACATGTCTTCTGGATCCACTACGTTTTTGACCTCTGAATCCATGCACTCTGCACTTGCTGTCAACTCTGATCCGTGCTCCAGTATCCGACACTGTCATTTTTATTTCATGTCCTCACGACATCTGACTGCATCAATCCAACTGATCTTGTTACTGTTGTATTGTGGAATCCTCGTAGCCAGGTTCGATTCATGAGATCCACACCATCTCAATTAATCCTGCGAAGAAATTCCTTCTTGGGATTATTCATGCATGTCACCCCACCTCTCACCTGGTGGTATAGCTGCATGCAATCCCTCTGCCCATCTAGCACGAAATTTCTCTGCATGAGTGGTTGCTCCCACTCCATGATCCTCATCTTATGGTTGCTCCATATCTTGAGGTTCACTCTTACCTGCATGCAAATCCAAATCCCTCTCAAGGGTCAATTGCATGGCTTTCTAACACTTCCCAACAATAGGAAGCTCTGTAGAAATCCCATCTACATCAAGTTTATAAATATTCTTACCTCGAATCCCAACCTTCTTGGCTTTTTTTTGTTGGTCGCAGTAAAACTTTTCTTTCACTAAAGAAAACATCATAGCCTTTATCCTCTAACATTGCGACTGAGACTAAATTTTTCTTCAAACCTGGTACATGCATTACATATTTTAAATGAAAGAGTTTACCTGACTCCCTATGAAAGTTAATGGTACCAATTCCAGTCGCACTGTATCGTACATCGTCGCCCAACTCAATATGCATCTAGAGATCTTTATCCTCCAAGTCACTGAAAAGTTTCCTATCTCCAGTCATGTGAAAGGAAGCACCACTATCCAAGTACCACCCTGATCCCAATGCACTAAACACCATGCATGCCATCAATGAGAAGTCAAGCTCAAATTGCGAGGCAAGGGCCTCACTAGGTCCAGCTCCAACAACCATCTTGTTCTTCTTCTTTTGTGGACAAGTTGTGGCGATATGTCCATACTCGTGACAGTGAAAACACTTCACTTTGGACATGTTGTGCTCCTTTCCATCTTCACCGGCCTCAGATTTAGAATGGAATTTCTTCCCCTTCCCCTTCTTCGCTTTGGCATCCAAAGCACAATCCTCTTCATCATCATGCTTTGATGAAGAGCCATCTTTGGTGTTCCACCTGAAATCCTCCTGCACTAGATCCGACCACAGTTGTTCCCAATCTGGCAGTTTTTCCCTTCCATTGACAGAGTCTTCATAACTATGCCAGCTCTTAGGAAGTCCCAAGAGAGCCAAACTCACCAAATCATCATCAGCAACACTTATTCCTACACTCCCAAGCTCATCCTTGCATTGGACAAACTTTGTTAAGTATACCAGAATAGTGTCGTTCTTTTCCATATTGATCTTCTCGAGTTTATCTTTCAGCGCCAATTTCCTATGGTTGCTACTGCTTTGGAATAGATCCGTCAAAGCCTTCCACATAACATATGGTGTGGCTTTCCCATGAAGGCTTGAGACAATGTGGTCTCATACTCTTTCCAACAGAATCCTCCTCGCCCTTGCCACTTTATTTTTCCATCCATCAAGTAATGCAGCATCTGTCGAAGTAGGCTTAGGAACATCTTTGTAAATGAATTCCTTCAAGCCATTATCTTCGAGCAATGCCTCCATCCTATCCTTCCAAGCAATGTAGTTCGAGCTACCCTCAAGTGCTTACTCTAGCCGCAAGCCATTGAAAGCCATTTCGATGTTTACTCAACTGTAACACCAAGAAAATCTTTCTGCAAATTCGAATTCTTTCCACCAACAAACTCAGCTCCTGCTTCAAAATTGCAATCTTCTGTGCTCCGATACTATGTAGAAATTTTAATAAAAAATATGTATTGCCTAGATTCTCCTGATCTAATAATTATGTCACTGTTAAATACATAATCGCTTCTACAAAAATTTTTGCGGAACTTAAAACACGATCGCCAATTGCAATATCAAGAAGAAAGATCAATCACACATAACACAAATGTTTTTACTGGGAAAGCATAAAGCTAAAAACCCCATTATCATATATTATGTGTATATCAAGGATCATGAAACAATCTCATACAAAACTCTAATCCAAGAGCTCTCAGTACAATATACAATTATCTCACACTGTCATACAAAAATTGGCAAATACATGCGCCAATTTATTGCCTCCTGGCAGCCTGCCTCCACTGCGTAATCCTTGATGGTCAAGAACCCTTGAATGAATGAATGCTTGCCTGCCTTGACTGCGCAATACTCATAGGCACATCCAATGTGTGTGTGGTTGCATGTGTGCACCCACTAATGTCACAACTGATAGTCAAATTGTCCCTTTCACCTACATCTCAACTGGGTCTCGACTGGCTCTGACATGCATGTAGTTAACAATAGTAAATCTTCAGTTGCATGTGAGACCACTAATTATGAATTAATTAAATAATTAATTCACTGATCTCTCACTAGTGTATCTTTAGTTACAAGTAGCACAACTGAGTTTAACTCGCTTAATTGAGTTAAACTACTTTACAACTCACATAACTTCATATCCAACTCTATTACAACTAGAATCACTCTGTTACAACTCAAGTCCACCTGCATGTCCCACCAACCAACCTTTGAACTCAAATTTCCTATAGCTAACTGATTTTACACTTCAGTTAACTATTTCCAAGTGCTCATTGAGAATAGATTATTGTTTATTGTCCAACTATTATTAAGGGATAATAATAGTCGACATGCATCTATAAATAGACATGCAATCTATAAATAGAACTTGCACATACATCTATAAATAGACCATCATCTATAAATAGATTTTTCTCAACCATCTATAAATAGAATTTTCTCATGCATCTATAAATAGACCTCCACTTAAAAATAGCCTGTATGGGCCCCACCTAGTGTAGGTGCTTAATTTTCACTAGGATCAAGTACGTTGTTTTCGGATGCCAAATTCATTGTTTCTTGTGGCAACCTTCAACATTTGTCTCTTTATCTCACCTCCCCAAACACACAGCTCTCTCACTCCATATCTATCAATCTCTCTGTCCGTCCCTCCCTGTCCCCATCTCTCTCTTCTTTCTCTTCACTTTCCATCTATATCTCTATCTCCCTCTGTCTATCTATATCAACCCAAACACGTACACTCTCTTTCTCCAATATATCTATCTATCAACCCCTCCTCCTCTCCCTCTCTCTCTCTCTTCCCCTTCCCTCTCTCCCCCGCTTCTATCACTCTTCCCTCCTCCTATCCTCTCTCCCTCTCCCTCTCTCTCTATCTTTCTCTCTTTATGTATTTCTTCTTACCTCCCTCTCTCTTCCCCTCCATCTCCATCTCTCTTCCCCTACCTCTCTCCACTCTCTCACATCCTCTCTCTCTTCCTTTCTCTCCCACTTATCTTTCTCTCTTCACCTTCCAGCTTTGTCACTATATTCATCTCTCTCATTCTCTCCCACTTCTTTCCACCTCCCCTTCTTTGTCTCTTAATATCACCCCCAAACATACACACTCTCTCTCCATCTCTCCCTTGTCACTCCCTCTCTCTCTCCACTTCTCACTCTCTATGTCTTTCTTCTTCCCTCCCTCTCTCCCCCTAGAACTCCATTTATCTATGCCTCCCTCTCTCCTCTCTCTCAAGTCCTCTCTCTTGTCATTCCTCTCTCTCCCTTTCTCTCCTACCTCCCTCTCTCTTCCCTGATCAATCTCTCTCTCTCTCTCTCTCCACTACAATCCTATCTCTTCCCCCGTGACTCTCCTCCTATCTCTCAATTCCTCTCTCTTGTCATTCCTCTCTCTCCCTTTCTCTCATGTTCCCCCCCCTTCTCTCTCTATGTTTTCCCTCCAATCGTCTTTCTTGCCCCATCACTCTATCTCTCTCTCCAACTATGTTACTATATCCCTCCCTTTCTCCTTCTCTCTCCTTCTCTCCCCCCTTGTCTCCATCTCTCATTTTGTCTCTTTATCTCACCCCAATCTCTCCCTTGTCACTCCCTCCCTCTCCACTTTTCACTCTTTATGTCTTTCTTCTTCTATCCTTCTCTCCTCCTCCAACTTCGTCTCTCTATCCCTCCCTCTCTTCTCCTCCTCTCCTCCTTCCTCTCTCTCCCATTCTCTCCTATCTTTGTCTCTCTTCCCCCTTTTTTGTCTCTCTATCTCTCTCTCTACCCTCTAATCCTCTCTCCTTCTCCCTCCCTCTCTCTTCCTCTCTCTCAGATCTCCATCTTTATGTCTCCCTCTCCCTCTCTTACCCTTCTCTACCTCTCTCACTCCTCTCCCTCTCTCTCTCTTATTCCTCCTCTCCCCTCTCCTTTAGTTTATCTCCATCTGTCCTTGGTCACTCTCCCTATTTCTCCACCTCTATCATATATCTTTGTTCTTCTCTCCCATATATATCTAGAGTTAATATATATATCATGATATATTACTATATAATATAATATAACAAATTTAATATTGTATTAATCCAAAGTTATTAAATTTAATAATATTAATATGAATATTAGATTTAATAATAATATTATTAATAATATTAATATTAGGTTAATATATATAATTTTTGCATGGTATTAATAATAATTTGCTCATGGTATTTGGCCTACAGACTTCACTTAAATAAAACTTAGTTTTTGAATTTTTGTAAATATAAAGAGATTTATGAAGTAAATATAAAAATAAGTTTTATTTATTTACCATACATCTAGTTTATTTATATTTATATTTATTTACCATACTAATATAATAAATATAAAAAAATGTTTTATTTATTTACATTATTTAGATTTTAATTTTTAATTATTATTATTATTTTAATTTTAATTTGATCAATGAAATTTCATCGGGACAAAACCATTTACATAACTAGCCATACTAAATGCAATAAATTAAAACTCGTATTATAACGAAATATGAAATGATGATATATATCTACGATTGAGATTTCTTTCCACATCAATACATTTCTTTTATAAAAGTGATTATAGACTCGTGATTCCATCTTAATTCACCGAAGAAAATTCTATCAATCCACATGAAACCATCACAATATCCATTTTTATGGTCGGCTAAAGCCCATACTATTATAGAATTTATTCAACCAAAACCAACCCCTTCAACATCATATTAAAAAAAATAAGAAAAATTCAGTAAGAATTGATTTATAGGTACTAGGAACTCGTCAATGCCTCCCTCGTAGCTTTCCTTGCAATCTTTCTTCTAGAAATCTAAATCTTGCAATTTATTTTTATATTGCGAGTTAGTTATTTGATTTTTATTTTTAAGAAAGCTTAAAAGAGTAATTATTTATATAGTTTAAAGTTCTCTTGCAAAACGATTACTGAGTGATTTTTATTTTTATTTATTTAAATTTGTTAAAAAATAATTAAATTTATTTTTTCGAAAAGCTAAGTGTTTTTTATTAATAGAATTATTTTATGAAATGTTTATGTAAAATAATATTTAGAGTTAAAATTAAGTATTTATGATGAATGTTAGCTGCGTTAATAATTATTCAATATACATGTTAAAATTAACAATTTTGTTGAATACTTTGTCACATTAATATTAAATATATAAATACTAGTTAATTAGTTAGATTTTTGAATTATTTGACCAATTCAATATCTAATGATTTTTCACCCCAAGCTTTAAAGCTTTTCTTGTACATGAAAAACTAAATCAAAGTCCTTATCTAAAATTAATCAAAATCCTTATCTGAACCATATTTATTAGCATTGATTTTTCACCCCAAGCTTTAAAGCTTTTCTTGTACATGAGAAGCTCGATCAAAGTCTTTATCTAAACCATGTTTATTAGCATTGGAGATGACACTTAGGATTATAGCTTATTTACATTTTGTTTTAGTATTTACATTTTTTAACAAAATAATACTACACATGTTTCTTAGGTTAGATGGATTATAGCTTATTTACATTTTGTTTTGGTATTTAAATTTTTTAACAAAATAATACTACACATGTTTCTTAGATTAATAATATCATCTAATTTAGGGGAATTTTTTATCTAATTGTTTTTCTTATAAAAATAAAATTTATAAATACAAAATATAATTTTTTAATATTAATATATGAAATATTTATCTTGTTAAAAAGAATAGTTTTATGAAACATAATATAAAGAATAAGGTTATCCTTGATATTAGAAGCTAGTTTTTAATGTTTCTATAAAAACATATTTTATTATAGATTAATTAAATGAGAAACTTATATATATTAAGGAGAAACTTATATTTATTAAGAAGAGAAAACTATTTATATTTCCAAGTTTCTATTAAATTTTATGAGAAACAATTTTTTATAGAAAACTTTAATAATGCTACATACCTCCCCAGAGCGTGGCTAGTGTGTTGAACACCAACCTTTGGTGTGGTACGATAGAATTCTAGGCCCTTGTCCTCGTGGTTTTGGGTGGGCAGGGTATGGGCTAGATTGTCTTGTTTTGAGAAGGTGTATGAATATAAGAAGACATAGTTGGTGGTTATGGTGCTTTAGTAAACAAAGCACCCCGCTAGTAAACTCTTGAACCATGTTTCATGAAGTCCCTGGCTACTAGAAGGGAAGGTGGAGTTGGATGAGAATAACTTTGCTAGAACATAACATGTTATATCACCTAGTCCATAAATAAGGGAATAAAGCCATAATGTCGAGGGAGAGAGGTCAAGTTAGAAGATCGGGAGCATACTATGAGGAGCATGTCCACAGAGGGAACTCTCGCCTAGAAAAAAAAACAACAAGTTTTGCTGCAAGATACATAAATAAGATTCCGAAGAATGTGCAGGAGGAATTGCCCTTATTTGAGGGGGAGGCTTCTTATCAAGGAATCTCCTTTTCTGATTCCGAAGTGCTAACATAGTGGATAGGGTGAATCCCTGATATAAGGCATAGACATGGCAGAGCGAATCGTATCTGTAGACAATAGATCTGTACTAGAAGATGAAGTTCCTCTTGGGGTGCACACTGCTAGACAATTAGGAGTCTAAGAGGGACTTGCTACAGATATTGGACCATATAAGCGAACACATCAAACATTATGATTACAGGTTGGAAATGAAATATTTCAGGATTGCAAGAATTGAACAACACCTCTACATTCCTCCAACATTTGAAATACTTGTGGCCGACACAACAACCCCTATCCCAATTGTAGCATCTGGCTCTAAACTTCTTCCCTGAGCATGTGATGGTTGATGTCTATAGTTTTCTTATAGTATCAAAATATGTATTTGTCTAGATTGGTCAATATGCATAGGCTTGTATGATTTCAGTTATGTTTGTATCCGCTTGTCTCTTATGTCCCTTTAAAGGGTATAATTTTGGCTATGGTCCGACCTCCCTTGTGAGAGACTGGTTTAGACTATGATAATCTCTAATTTAATCTCTAGTTTTTGAAGTAATAGAATAGATTTCATTCCCATACAAAAAAAAATAGTCCTTGGAGTATTTGAAACCTTTTTTCTAGGTGCATTTTCTTAAATATTACAAATAATATGTGTCTCATAGCACTAGTAAACCAAAATAAAAGAAATTGAACTCCACAATGTAAAAGTAAAGAAAAACAATAAAAAAATGATTTACCTTTATTATTATTGTTAATAATAATAATAATAATAAAATGAGATAAACCTAAACAAATTCTTTACCTATCAAAATTATAAAAATAAAAAATAATAAAAAATTACATAAAATTAAAATAAAAATATTAATGAATTTGATTAGATTCATATTATCCTTTATAAAGTTCAAGTATTTGTATCATAAAATTCAAGTATGAGTATCATAAAAATACTTGTACCTAGACGAATCTCATTTTTCTTAATAAATTCAAATGTGTTACAACTACAATATATCCTTTATGATAAGTAGTTTTTGCGGTTGGTTGGGCGGTCATATTCTATTCATCATTTTGACAAAATTGGTATCTTTTCGTATAGAACGTAATTCACCTATTGATTATACTTCATTAAGACGTTATATTCATCAAACCCTTAGTTTACTTATTATTTCTTATTTTTCATTCTATTTAGGTAGAGCCCCATTACCTTTTCATATTCATAGAAAGAAAAAAATGACAAAAAAAGGACCGCTTTGTGGCTATGGCTAAAGCGGACCGCTCTGAGCCTTCGGCTATTGTTATGGTTAAAGAGGTCCACTATGTGTCTTTTATAGCTAAAAAGGACTGCTCTATGGCTATGGCTAAAGAGAACTGCTCTGTGGCAGAGGACGAGGACCGCTCTGTGGCTATGGTTAAAGATCAGGTCGACGTGAAGGACGAGGGAGCAGCTCTATGGCTATGGCTAAAAGAGAAGAGGACCGCTCGCCAGCGAGAGGACGAGGACCGCTACGTGGCTATGGCTAAAGAGGACCGCTCTGTGGTAGAGAGGACGTTGTTTACGCGGCGGAGGGCCGAGGACTATACGTAGCGAGAGGGCGAGGATCCGGGAGGACGGAGACCGTTACGTAGCGAAGGACGAGGAGCAGCTTTGGCAAAGGATGAGGACCACTATGTGGCTATGGCTAAAGAGGACTACTACGTGCGAGAGGGACGAGGATCGCTCTATGGCTAGAGGCGAAAAAAACTTAAAGGACTTTCGATATCATGGTTCAAGGAACCATGTCCATTATGTTCTTTGATCTTGATAGAGTTTATCATCCGATACGATATATCGGGAATAGCCCATTTAATCGCCAAATCTGATGAGTTCAAGTCTCTCGATAACTTTGGAGTAATTTCATTTAGTTCCATGAGTTATGAAAAAATCGACTCGTTCCTGTCCATAGACTCATTCGTATCGGACCACGATGTAGTAGTAAGAATATACATAGAGATGTATGAGAGAGAATAGGAATACTCCTTTTCATTTTGTCTCATTGCAGAAGGTTCAAGACGAGAATGAATAAAAAATATTGAAGGGAATAGATATTGTGAATAGAATCTAATCATAGGAAAGTAAGCGAATCTCATTTTTCTTAATAAATTCAAATTTAAAATTTATGTTAACAATAAGTTAAATTAAATTATTTTCATTTTAACTTTAATATTTGTCTTTAGAAGTTAATAAAGTACTAAATTAATATATTTCATTAAAAATATATTTTCTATAATTCATTAGAGTTAAAAATGGTTAAAACAATATGTTTATAATTCATTAGGGTTAAAAATGGGTTAAAAACAATATATTTTATAATTCATTAGGAAAATATGAGTAATATTAAATTATTTTTATATAAAATAATAATGATAATGCGATATTAGACTAAGAAATATAAATCAAT
>JAXQQM020075440.1:0-136736 GCA_034641835.2 Pinus albicaulis
GTTTCTTATAATAATTCGTTTTAAATTATTATTATTATTTATATACGAAATTAATATTTTAGTTAAACATATTTATAATTTCAAAACATGGAACAAGATTCTTAAGCATGGATACTCACTTTTACTTTACCATAGATATTGTTAATTTACAAATTGACTTTGTTATAGATATTTTTTTAATTAGTCATTTTAATTAAAAGGGAAAAAATAACATAACTACTTTGCAAATAAATCATAACCATTGATTTGTGTACCACTATGAATATCCTAGAGTATCCTATATTAGTTAAATATATACCATCGGCCTAATAATTATGGATAATTAAATTAAAATTTTATCAGCATCCTTCAAATTTTCTAGGAAAATCATGAAAATTCTTATCACTTTTTGATAAAATCTTGTAGAAATTTTTATAAATCCAAGTTAAATTTTTTGAAAAAAAAATGTATCATATTTTTGTGGTCGACCAAATCTGTAAACAACACCTATTTATAATTTATATATATAATATTTTTATATTTATATATATTATAATAATTAATTAATTATAATTTGTGTAATTAGAAAAATATCTATTATCCATCTCCACCCGAATTTAATTACTATAAATAATTCCTATAAATAATATATTAAAGTAAATTGAAATAGAGTACCATAATAATTTTAAAATTTATTGTTGAATTGGGTTTCATTTAATTTATCAATTTTGTTAAACCAGATAAGATTTGGGTGAAATTTTTCTCTTTACTAATACTCCTGAGTGTCGTTTAATTAATTCCTATTGGTGTCATTCTCAGCAGAATCAATGGAGGGTTTGGAAGGATAAACGACATTGGCCACATGCTCCTGATACATTTCAATGGGCAAATTTTGCCAATGAATTGAACTCAAGAAAGCTCAGTTTTACCACGGGTAATGATATCCTACGTTGGGGTTATCAACCAAAGGGGATGTTCACTGTTCAGGAAGGCTATCATCTTTATTCACATAATGCTCTGCAAATCGATAGAGTACTCTAGAAGAAAGTATGGGAGACCAAGCATTGGCCTAAAGTTGAATATTTTCTTTGGCTTCTAAGTCATCGCAAGATTTTGACATGGGATAATCTGCAAAAACGTGGCATGACTGGTCCCTCTCGCTATTTTTTATGCCACGCTGCAGAGGAGACAATCAAACACCTTCTTAATACCTGCCCCTTTATCGAAACCTTTTGGACGAAGCTCTCTCATTTATTTCGCCAAACAGATCGAGATCCTGAGAATATTATTCTCACTCTAAAAAAATGGCGCAAAGGTGGTTTCCACTGTCAAGTGCTAAATAGAGCCTGGCATTTATCTATTGGATTTATTTTATGGAATATCTGGAAAGAGCGCAATCATCGGATATTTCGAGCGGAGGAGAAAGCTTCGAGCCATATCTGGTAGACTCTGATTGACAATATCCATGAAATGATCTTAGTGGAAAAATGGACGGAGGAAGATTGGCAAGTGCAGGGTATAGAGGCTCAAATACTTGCTTGTTTAAACTTGCAACCTAAGATGTTACAATGCCACCTTTGGAAATATAAGCCGCCCACACCTATAGTAGAAAATCGTTGGCATGCCCCTCAATCAGGTTTCATAAAACTCAATTATGATGGTGCTTTGAAAGGTAATCCAGGTCCAACAGGGGCTGGAGGGATCTTTCGTAACTCTGCAGGAGCTGTATGTCGTGTTTATGCGTTTGATTTAGGTTATGCTACTAACAATCAGGTAGAGTTAATGGCGGTAAAACAAGGTTTGCTGATTGCCAAACGTGAAAATTATCAGAGACTCATTGTAGAGGGTGATTCGGCTATGGTTACAGCAGCGCTCTCTAAATTGCGTGATGGATCCCCTTGGGAAAAGGTAAGTAATAGTTGGAAAACAACAACTCTTCTTCAGGACATCAACAAACTCCTGCCAAATATTCAGTATTTGCTTCTAAATCACATTCCTAGGAAAGGTAATGCGACGGTAGACTATTTAGCCAATTGGGGCTGCAAGCATATTGATCGACCTTTGGATGCTATGCCAACTGCAAGAATCTGGACTATTGAACTCCATTCTCTTCAACTAATTGTTTCCAATGACCTCACTGACAGTAACGACCCCGATCGGGGTGGGCTTATGTAAATGTGACACCATAGGGCGTATGGGTACCGTGTCAGTTGATCATCCTGGTTCATTCACGGTGTGTTTAATGCGCTGCTTCGCATGCGCCATCATTATGACTAGCTATTATGGTATGATTTGGGGGATCGGACAACTCGTTTGTGGCAGTTTCTTTGGCAGGCTTTTAGTTGGTGGTACTGTGATGGTTATCCTTTGCCTGCATTAGCACAACTCTGTTTCCATAAGCCTCAACAACACAGTTTGGAGTGGAGGACGCAGTTGGAGCAGGCAAAGAAACTCTGGGACCTTTGGTATGTTATGGTTATTGATTTGCTGGCTCAGCGAGTGCTCTTTCTGGGCTTCTTTTCCCCACATGTTCTGGTTCACGGGATTCACTTTCACATAAACCCCTGTTTTAGGAGACCGGTTTTGTTCTATGGTTTTCAAGATGCCTCTAGTAATTGCTTTCATATGATTCTGCGATATTACTGTATGGTTCAGTTTCATCTCTATTGTTTTCGTGCTCATTATAAATGGTTCTCCATTGGCCTTCTTGGGTTTGCTTCGGCTAACATTATTCACACGATTACTACATGTATCGCTCTACATTCTCTCTGGTATGCTGCTACTGGGGGTGTCTTTTCCTTTTGCAAGCAGTTTGTTAGCAGCTTCTATGTTCATCATACTCTGCTCGAGGTGGACGGTCTGTCTGCGGTACTAATGGGTCATTACCACTCTGGTTACTATATTTTGTTGGGATTTTGTCAACTTTTATCTTCTGTTGGTCTGGTTATTTTCGGCTACTGGTTCTTTCTTATTGGTCTGGTCTTTTGATTTCTTCTCACGAGCAGTTGGTTGCCTATTACAATTGGTCAGCGCACATTCGCCCTCCTGTCTGTGCTTTGTTGCTCCTCCTTTGGCTCTGCGATGTTCAGCTGTGACCACCTCTTTGTTTGATTAGTTATTTGGGTTATCAGCTTCACTCTAAGGTTTCCATCTTCTTTCCTGTTCGTTCCTCAGGGTTTTTACTACCGATTTCATCTCACAAGTGTTTTCAGCTAGTCATGACTAAGGGTAAGGGCAGGAAAGTTCCATCCCCATCGGCAGTAGGGACACACAAATGCGGGCGGAAGACTCATTTGCAAACTTTGGAAAGTTTTGAAAAATATTTTGAGAAAGGCACTCCACCGGAGATTCGGGAGGTTATCCATGGCTGGGAGCATGCCACTGATGTTGAGGAGGATGACCTGATCCATCAACAAGAAGAACTCAACTTTCTCTTAGATCCAAGCAGTACTAGAGGCAGAGTGTCATTATTTCATCAGTCTATCAAAAATTATTGGAAGATGAAGTGTGTTTTGGCAAAAGCTATGCTCAGCCAATGGGAAACCCAGCTCAGCTCTTTGATCTTGTTTGAGATTCATCAGATGAAACATGAAATGCGCGACATGGCTAAGTTGCAAGGCCAAGTTACTGCTCGTCTGGATAGGATGGAACAACAACTCCTCAACTTGCAGCAAGTTGAATTGCCAGGGTCTACTGCTAAAGACCCTGCTCCTGTAGACTCTTCAGCTGGCTAATTGCTTTTTCTATTTCTTTTTGTATTTTTTTTGTTGATATTACGTTCACTGTCTGTTTCATTTGTCGTTTCTATGGACATAGTCAGGGTGTTTTAGCTGTCCATCGCAGGAAGAAATAGTATTGCTACTGGTCCGGTTATAAATTTTTGAGGTGGCCAACATACCTGGTTTCCTACGGGCAGGTTGAGGCTAATAGTACTGTATGTTCATGTATAGCAACTTGATCTTTATATTATAGTCAATAGAGAGGTCCTACGATATTTACAAAAAAAAAAAATCAAAACTTGTCAAAATATTGTTTCCTCCCATTAAATATAAACACATATATTTTTATGCATACAAATTTTATGTTAAATGAATAAATTGAAAATGCAATATTTTTTTCCATTCAAATTTAGAGGAAGCAAGATGTGCTGGCACGATCTTAGTTGGGATAGTCATCATCCTTCTTATCTATTTATCTATGCTGACGATATTGTTCTTCTCACAAGGTGCCCATCTGATCTTGATAAGCAACTTAGACTTCTTAAGGATTTCTTCTCTACCATGGGTATGTCTGTTAACACTGACAAAACAAAAGTTATGATTATCAAATCCAAGAAGGACACTTACGCTAATTTTATGTATGACAATAGTAACTTGGAGGAAGTGTCTTCTTACAAGTACCTAGGAATTGATATTCATCACAAGCTCAACTGGAACTATAGCGTTCAGAAAATGATTAATGGGGGGTGGAAAGCTTATTTTGGTCTTGAAAATAATTGTAAAACAACAAACCTCGTAATGTGGGATAGAAAGAAGTTCCTCTTTGAAACTTTAGTCACTCTTGTTATCTCATATGGATGTGAGATTTGGGGTTGCAACATCTCTAGAGAATCCTGGAGAAAGATTGAGCAAACCCAGAAGCATTTTATAACGAATAACCTTAAAATTAAAAGAAATACACCCTATCCTATTCTTCTTATAGAATTGGGTCTTTCCCCTATCGAGAGCCTAGCTATGACTAGGCTTCTGTTATACAAGCACAAGCTAAATAACATAGGAGACCATAGACTTCCTAAGCTAGCTTTAAATTCCAGCCAAAACCACCTAAGGCTTAAACGAGTTTGGTATAAAGACACCAGGGCTTGGTTAAACCATTGGGAGATCGACGAGAATGTTGCATTGCAAAACATCAATAACATTAAAAAAATTGTTACTTCTAAGTTCAAAGAAAAAATGTGGTGTGAGAAATATCTAGCAGCTAAAAGAAAATTAAGGTATTATAAGGAGGTCATCAACCCCACCTTAGAAGATCAAAAGTATCTCTCTGTTTTAACTAGCTCAAAGAAGAAAATTAATATAGCCAAGATTAGAACGAACTCTCATGAGATCCATAGTGAAACAGGTCGTTGGACAATTCCTAAAACACCATGGATGGAAATGATTTGCCATCTCTGTGAGAATATGAACATCGAAGATGAAATTCACTTCCTCTTAGAGTGCCTGGAAAGGATCTGCCATCTCTGTGAGAATATGAACATTGAAGATGAAAATCACTTCCTCTTAGAGTGCCCTGCTTACAACCACATTAGAGCTCATTTTCATAATCTTCGTTGCAATAGTGACCTTCTTAGCCTTTTAAGATGTCAAAATTATAGTGAGTTCGGGAGGCTTCTCTCCAAGCTTTTTGAGCATAGGAATACAATCTTAAATCAAATCAAATAACTCTTTTCTTTAGGTCTGATAAACCAAAGATTGGTCTTAGTGGAGGTTAACCATCATCATCATCATCAATGTCAATAAAAAAAATAAAAAATCAAAGTATTTAAATTCTTTGACTTAAAAAATATTTACTAATAAAATTTAAAGATATCAATTTATAATTTTATGTTTTAAATAATAATTTATTTAGATTTATATTCTATTTTTAAAAATTTTTAATTATTTATTTGTTATGTTAATTAAATTTAGTTTGAGTAATTAAAAAAATAATTATTATCCCCTCTCCTAAATTAAATTAATATATTAAAATTAATTTAAATATATTATTATAATAATTTTATATTAATTAATATATTAAAATTAATTTAAATATATTATTATAATAATTTTATATCAATTAATATATTAAAATTAATTTAAATATATTATTATAATAACTTTATATTTTATTGTTTTTACGTGTGGAAAAATTGTAATTTTCATTATTAAAAAAAAAGGTTTTGTGCGAGCTTGCCAACTCAGCTAAAGGGGATTCAAAGGCTACGTCGAAATTAGGGTTACATATAACAGCGGAAGGGATCATGCCAATGTAGCGGAGGAAGGAGAGCTACCTACACGAGTGGTTAACAACACAATTCCCAAGAAAATGATATGTGTGTATTTGCAATATATGGAACAGGAGTTGAAAGGAGATTTATTGTTCTTTGGTTAGGGTTTCGAGCTACAAGCCACATGTTGCGGTTTCAGCTCTCCTCCCCTTGGCTCACTTCTATAGGGAATCTCTTCGACTTCTCCATGCCAAAACCCTCGGATCCTATGAGTCTTTTTCACCGCTGCCCCCAACAATAAATTAAATAAATAAAGTAGAATATAATTAATAAGAATCTTTAAAAATTCAAAAAAAATGAATAAAAGGAAATAAGGATAAAGAGTTGAAAGTGGATTTTAGGGAGAAGGTATAAAATATTAATAAAAAATATTTTCAATCTTTGATTCTTTAATTTATTTTAATTTCAAGTATAAAAGTTTTAATTTATTGTTTTTTTTTTTGTTTTTTAATCGAAATTGTATTATCTTATAATTTCATCATATACTAATGAAATTGTATTACTTTATAATTTCATCGTATGTTAATGAAAATATTATTGTTCATGCAATGTCAGGTGTCAATATGTTTTTATGGAAATTAGATTTGTTGACGGTCGACCAACATTTAGATAATTAAAAGTGAAAAGATCTAACACTAGTAAACTATTGATAACTATAATTGATTGAAACTAAAAAAATAAAGAAAGAAAATGTTGAGAGGTAGAGCATATCATCAAGAGTGTGAAGAAGTAATTAAATCTAGGTATTGAATGCTTGTTCCAGATGGAGCAGGAGGTTTTAGATTAAACTGAAGATGAATTTTAAGGTGAATAAGCATGAGGTACAAACTAGCATGACAGGAGTGCTACGGAAAATAAACCCACATGATTTCATTCACAAAAGAGATTATATTATTGTGATCTCCATGTTTCTCCTTCAATGCCCTACCCATAAGTGTTTTCATCTGCGAGTGGAGGGTGATGGATTTCAGGTACTGGCTCTGTTTTCCCTTGGTATGGCCAGGGTCAGGAACCCAATTGGCTACCTCTGCTTGGAATTCCGAATTAGAATAAGCTTGCTTGTCACTGGTGGTTAAATCTTTAAGTTTGCAAATTTCCTCATGAATTTTAGAGGGGGTGTGTGAACGGAAGATGATTGTAGCATCCTGAGCTTGAGCTTGGACACACGACTTACCTTGAGGGCCCCTACCCCTAACCCCCTAGTGGTTGCACATTCATTTTCGGGGCACACTGCAGGAAATAAAAATTATCTAGACAAGATGTCTTACCCACAACACCTAGGGACTCAAAGGATTGAGACTGAAAAAGATAGAAAAAGGAAAAATACAAGGGGTTTTGGGTTTCCAAGGAAGACTATGCCAATAAGGAAAGGAGGAAGAATGAAAAGGAATAGTAGATGAAAGATTCTAGGAAGTGTCCAATACTCACCATGAGACACCATAATTCAGGCCACTTCCCAACCTAGTTGGGCTCGAAACAAAAAAAGCAAACATCCACTAGATAAAATTTAAACTAGAGAATGAAATGGTTGATCCAAAATAATATAACATTACACTGTATTAGCCAACCCTCTAAAGGTCAACCTATGAAGTTGTGTTAACTGGATAAATATTGGTGCCTCCTACTCTTGTAGCATCAAGCTCTAATGTTGTCACCAATTTCCAAAGAGGTGCTACCTCTACATGCCCAAAGCTTATCCCCTTACCATTACACAAATACCAATGCCTAAACTGATAAATCCAAACCCTATATCCACGTAACTTAAAATGGAGGTGCATGTGAGTTCATGACCATAACAGAAGGGTAATTCCCGAGTTCGAGGCAAATCCCACTAAGTATGCCATAACTCTACAAATATACTATTGAACACAAACCTTTTACTATCATATGCCCAAAGGATTTGTCTAACTTGCGGTTGGGGAGAGGTTGAGACAAACCAAAAAAGTTGGAGATCAAGGTCTCTCCTCTTATAGTCATTAAGAGTAGTAATTAGTGTTTTCAGTTCACATATGTGTTGAATGGGGATACTTGGTCATGCCACGCCACTCTTAAATGTGATGGGAAGAATCAGGGTGGCGGGCTCCCCCTCGACTCTCAACACCCATTTATGGGGTAAATATTATATTGCCTTCTAAACTGGAATGTACATGTATATGCTAGATATTTTAAGTTTTTATTTAATTAGGAAGACTCAAACATTAAAAAAATTCACTTTTCTTAGAGAGGCATAGCCTATTATAATGTTCAAAAATACCAAAAACGATACATTTACTAAAAATTAGACTAGATTGGACATGATGATAAACCATGAAATCATAATGAAAAATAATTTGGAGCATGGCATAAAACTAAGAAGAGGCATCATAGTCTATGGCAACAACCTGAATGGGGTCTTCGTTGTTACTGGGGGGTGCTACCTACCAGTGGAGGAATACCAAAGTGCCTTTCAATGCGATCAAGGAGCTGGTCTAGGTCCCTCATATAGTAATGATGCAAATGCTTCAGAGAGTGAAGGATGTTTGATCAATGCTTGAGTGGATCCATCATAATTTGACACACCCACCACTACGTGGAGGAAACAACTGTTACGTTTCAGGATCTCACCCAAGCCTTATCCAATGGAGCTATCTTGTATGGAGCTAAAAGGAGTCTATCACCGATACCAAATTTCAGACACAAAGGTTCTTGCTGAACTGGTTGATTATTTTCAAATTTTTGGTACTTCAAATGCCAATATAAGTCAATCGTGTATGTGTACTAGTTGAAACAATTGTGTGTGTGTCCAACATCTAACACCCAATCAAATATTTTAGCAAGAAACTCTGTGTCTGAAAGCTATTTCCTCTAATAGGAGCCTTCACATTCCATATGGGTTAGCACGTCTTGGATGGGTCTTAGGGTGAGATCCCGAAACCTGGTAGTTGTTTTCTTCATGAAGTGGTAGGTGTGTCAATCTCCTTAGAAATCTTGCTCTTAGAAATAAGTTACCCCTTGGTAGACAAGTGCACACTTACAGGGCATGGTGAGAGGCACGATAGGGATATGAGAGCAAGCTGTTAGGAAGGGAAGGGAAAAATTGATAGGCCTTAATATAGGAGCCACGTGAGGAAAATAAGGGGCCATGTGGCTCGGTGTTAAGTGAAGTTGGGAGACTAAAGAGAAGAAAAAAATTAATAATGCATAGGAAAGTAGATTTGGCTTGAAAGGGAATAAAGAGGAAAACATAGAGCCCGCCAAAGAAGCTGATAAGAGAAAGTGAGAATCAATAATAGATAGAGCGAATAAAAAATACAAATCCCTAAGAGTGAGTCAAGAATTAATTGGAGAGTGCCTAACAAGAATGTTGCATAGGGAAATACTAGTAGTGAGTTCAATAACACAAATAAAAATGATGCAAAGAAAAGGATGCAAACCATAAATAATCAAGATTACTTCCACTGAAGAGCTCCAATGCCTAAATAGTCTGCCATATAACATGTATGGGGAACTAGAGTTGGAGGTCACTACATGCACGTCAATTATATGCAAAGAAGGAAACAATATAACGAGATCAATATTCTAGAGTGCTAGTTGAAAAGCATTAGTGAGTCTCTAGTTTGGGAGGAAAGACCTACTAATTTTAAAGCGATAGATGAATACCAAGAGTGGAAGAGTAGGAACTGACCAAGGCTCACAGAAGTGGGTCAACTAGTGCCCCCAATTCATATTGACAAGAGATGAGAGGGAAGCTGTAGATGAGGAATTCTAATACCCAAATTCTCCAAATGAGAGTTGCATCGTAGAGGAGAGAGTCCGAGTTGCATTAGAATGAAAATAATTTCCACACAAGTAAATACTTGATAGGTCTAGAAAGATAACATGTATTAAATGCAAGGATGGTGATTAGGCATGGGATTAGGAGAGATATCTTCAACTCGAATGAGGTGAGGTACCAAAAACTTAAAATCCATGTAAAGATGCTTTTATGGTGGTGTTCTTCTATGTCCCCTAGTCACATGGGCAGGTCACACAGTGGTAGCCAACACCCCCCTTTTTTGTAGAATATACACCCTATCCAGGATAGATTTATCCTTCTTAATAACCTTCCAAAACATGTATTTGGGTGGGGGACCCTACAAAAGATTCCAGACGGAGGAGAATGCTTCCAAAGAATCCAGACACCCATGATTGGCTAACATATCTGCTACTTTTTTTTCTGTCTGCCAGATGAGGAAGAAGATAATGATTAGACTATGTGTGAGAAGATGCGAGGCCTTGAAAATGAGCGCTTCTAGATGAAAACTTCTAGAGAATTTATCAACTAAGGTGCCATTATGAAAATTTTGTAGCATGTTAATTATAAGCTAAGAATCACCTTCGACAAAAATTTGGAGTACCCCTGTTCCCATATAATTTCTAGCCTAATTACTAGGCTAGTGATTTCCACTACATTATTACTATTGATGCCTAAGGTGATTAAGTATATGAATATTGGAGGGCCTTTATTGTCTCTGATTATACCGCCACATCTATTTGGACCTAAATTCTCCTTCAAAGCACCATCAAAAATTAGTTTGGTGAAAGTGTGGGTGTGAGAGGGGGGAGGGGACCATATAGAGGGAATGGTGAGCATAGGGGTTGGGGGTGGTAAAGGATGAAGAATGGAAAAGGGAATAGGGAAGGAGTTGGAAGTCGTGAAGGAGCTAAGCTTCCTATCTCGAGCCTGCCAGTTACAGGGATACCAAGGAAAGAAATAATGTATTCTTTAAACGTAATGACTCAAAATTAAATATGAAAACTAATTACATCAATTTATGTGATTAATAATGAACACACAAACTATAAAACTAATTAACACATAATTTCAAAACCATTAGTAGAGAAGACTTACGTGTGGCGAAATCATACCTCACTAGTGATTTTGGATTTATAACGCTACTGAGATCATGCTGACCGCAACAAAGTTTTGGGGATGACTCTCCACCTGACTGTAGGCTCAACTGCATATAATATTTCTATAGTTGGCCACCCCTCAGCTCTCAATCAACTACTTTTGCTAGGAAATCCTTTGTCTCACAACACTCTTCTTCCAAAATAATGAATGCAACTCATCTCTCTTTTCATCCATTAACTACAAAAAATTGTTTAAAAAATGGAAGTGGATTGAAAATTGACCCACATAAACACAATCCACGTGTCAATAAGCAACCTTTTATTTCTTTGTCTTAAGTTTTACTTAACTCAATGTTTTTCTTAATTTAATTCTTGCTTATTTTATTCTTTTTTACTTTTTGTTAACTTTACATATCCTTACTATTTTAATATATTTTTTATTTAGAACTTTAGAAATTAATATTTTATTTATTTACTATTATCATCTTTTATTCTTTAATTATTATATTTTCTTTATTATTTATTGTTTTACTTATTTATATATCAATAGTATTTCATTTATTATGATTATTTTTGTTCTATTATTCCAGGGAATTACATTAATGATGGAAAGAGAAGAGTTCCAAAAAATATCTCATATCTCTTTCTAAATTTCCCAAAGTATTAAACCAAGGGAGAGTGTCCAAATTCATTTAAGAACCGTGTTAAATAAGGAACAAATTTTCCAATTAGAAATGGTGTTGGGAATGCTGAGGAGGTCTCTGTCTGAGCAAGAAATGGAATCTTCTAAGTGTGCCCAGAAGTAAGCGACAATGGTGCCGATGTTGAAGAGGTACTCCAAACTTTTTGAGTGGAGAATTAATTTATATTATATTAACATATTAACATATTAATAATTTATATTAAAATATTATAATATTAATAAGGATTTGTAATCATTTTATTAGCTTATTTATAAATAAAAATCATAGTTTATTCTTTAACCCCCTGTAATTAAATTTTCTAAACTAACTTACTAATAACGGCTAGTTTATAACTGCTAGTTTTCAACGACTAGTTTTCAACGACTATCTCTGGGAATGATGCATCCTCACTATTTATTTGTTAAGATCGATCATCATTTTTCATGTTTTCCTGATGATGAACCACATTATATGGCTCAAAATGTTGACCAAATCCTAATGATATGATTAATCGAAAAGACATTTATCGATGTTTTAATTTCTTCACGTTTCATTCTCTTAAATGAATCTAATGTTTTAAATAAGGAATGTAATTTTTCTAAATTTTGATAAGTTTTAATTCCTTCACATTTCACGCTTTATTTACCACATGTTTGTTATCCTCATTGAAGTGGTAAATAGTGCATAGTATTCCTTGTAGACAATAGAGATGGCTTCTTAGATACTAAGATGTGGCGAGAATTCTCATCCATTCATCTTCTATATGATTATTGAATTTCCTAAGCACGCTGGATTATGGATATTTCAAAACTTCTTATATTCAAGTTACATTATAAGTGTGAAGATCATGTGTCACATTATTCATCACCCATCTTTTTCAAGAGCTTTTATTCAAATATTTTATTTATATTTAAGGTTGACATATGTTTTTTTGGTAATGGTGATTATTAATGTCCACTAAAACCAAAAACAATATCCATCGATATCAAGCAAAGAACCTATATTTGAAAGGACTAGCCCACCCCCTTTTCACATGCTCAAAATTCACTCTACTCTATTTCTTGAATCCCTCGATAAGGGTCCTCTTTGGCATGGTGGGATAATGAATCACCTTGTGGGAGTAGCTACCATCATCATACGTAACATTTCAATACAACCAAAATTATGCCTAGTAAGAACCTCTCTCAGTCTTTAGATGGTATTTTGAAATTTCCATTTGACGGTTATAGTATTAGGGCGTGTGTAGTGTTTAGTCATTCCTCTATTTTAGCCCTTGAAAATCACATATTATTAGTGTATGGTGTAATTATTTTGGCTATTCCTATATTTCTCAACACTTTTGCATCCTTGGTTCTTATTTGGCACATATCTTTCTAGTTTTATGAGTTTTACTTCTAGTGAGTTGTTGCTGCTTGACCTCCTAGACACTCTCCCTTGTGGGCATTGTTCCTCTATATTGTTGGGAACTAGTTACTCTAGTTTAGTCAACTGTGATTTCATAAAGTTTTGGTCTGTCAAGACACTGGAAATTTTGTTGTGTGGCTTGTGGAGCAGGAAAGCCTCTATCATGTGTTGGACTTAATTCTCCCTCTGGGAAGTTTTTTTCTGTAGTAATTTTATCCTCAGAATGTCCTTATTAAGCATTGGTATCATTGTTCCTTTTTTCATGTAATTCTCACGGATTATAGTGAATCCCAAAAGTTCAAAAGGGCTATATGATTGTATGAAGTGTCCATACAAGTAGAAGCTATCCTTTTTGGGAAACTTCTAAGGTTCATGAAAATGAATAGTAGTGCACTTCAAAAAATGCCATAATTATGAATGCTCTAATGCAACAAAAGAAAGAAATAAATGTCAAGGTTGGTAGGTGCAGAGGGAGGTTTTAGTGTGCCTTGGAGGAAGAATTGAATTGTCTTATTCATGGAGTTTGGGCAAGGCCACCAAGAAATAGGAAGAAGGTTGTAGAATTTTCTGCAAGGAGTTCTCCAAGCACTTTACATTCACATACAAAAGATAACTATAGTTAAAGATTAAAAGGTGATACTCAATCACATTCATTATGTATTCTCTTGATCCAATATTTAACTCAACTCCCTCCTGAATTGGATTATAATGCATTTTAATGTTATCCATGCGATCAAATTATGGCATGTTCTTAGGAAAAATGACACCAAGTTGGATTAGTGGTGAAGAAATCAATAATTTTGTTATGGAAACCCTATTTTCGAATGATTGGGTGATTAACCACCCCAACCCTTGACAAGGAAAGTGGCAGTGGATTTAGAAGCATTAAGGGGGATCAAAAAGTATAAATGTGTGCTGAAGATTTGTAGAATTTCATATGTGTGATCTTGTTCGATCCTGAAGGTGAGCCTTGTTGTGGGAAGGATAACACACTAATGGAGTTTGTTAGATAAATTTCCATAGTGATGCACCAACAAATTGGACAAAAATCCTCTAATGTGTAGATTGGCTTCAAATTTGGGATCCTTGGGGGTGAAATATTTGTTTTCTTCAAGAGAATTAGTGATGGTCCAAGGTTGTACTACATGGGGTAGAGATTAGGTTCCATTTTGATTGGTCAGTATCAACTTCATCGTGAGATGGAGATTGTGCTTCGCCCTCTATAGTGGGAATGGACATGGGATTCATCAGAGAATATGGGCATATACTATATGAAACAATTCACTTTTTTGTTCTTATCATTAATTCTATATTTCCAACTTTTCATTTAGTTTTTATTGCTTGGAGTTAGACAATTTTGGGCTTATCAATCTATATTTTATAGGTCAACCCCACTTCTTGTATCTGCCTTTTTCTAATGTTAGATTTTGTGCTCTCACTTTGTGCTCTCTCATTTTATTTCATTTCTCTCAATTTCTCCTTCCACCCTTCCAAGTGATAAATTTGCACTTTTCTTTCTTTCTCTCAATATGGAGGGAGATAGCCTATTCACGAAGAGGAGGTGGGGGCTGCAATGCTCCCAGAAAATCACTAGATTGAGCCTAAGCTCGAGATTAGGCCTCAATAAATTGTTTTTGTGTGAATACTCCCTCAGTCTTTGAGCAAAAATAATCAGACATTAAGAAATAATTAGTTGAAGAGAGAGGTAAAATGTTTGACTTAGAAGCTATGGTGGATATGAAGAATTGGTCCCAAATATGGGCACACCTCTAGCTCGTTGTAATTAGTGCCTACATAGAGTGAATTTATACTAGCATATAAAAAACTTGTTGGGAAAGGTATTGTTCTACCTAGTGAGAGGGGCTATGTGCTCCTACTTTGCATGTAGGAGCTCCACCTATTTTACCAAATCATGGAGGAGTGACTGCAACAATTGGAAACAACGATGCTTTAAGATAGAGATCTTCCACCTCCTTCCCACCCCGCGCATCTTGGTCTAGTGGTTGATTGTGTGGTCTCTTTGTAGCACTAGACCTCCATTAGGAAGCCTAGTAACACCTTCAATTTATAATTCTTGTGCATGTTTAAAACTTTTTTATTACCTGGTTATCATGGCTTTTATAAACAACTTTGTATATTTTGTAATGAGCCTTAGCTAACTCCAACTCAATCCATGGCCTTTTAGACATTACAGAACAATACCAGTCTTTTGAGTTTACTTAGAGTTAGGAAAGCTAGAGCTCATGAAGGATTCAATGCTTGGCATGGTTTGCACATATGTATTTGCTTAATATAAAATTGTGAATTTACAAAAAACAATAAAAAAATTCTAAGGTATTACATGACTTCAACATATCATCAAACTAAAGGAAAAAATCATATTTGGCCAATCACACAAACTAAATCCAATTAAATTATATAAATATAAATAATAATTAAATAATAATTAATTAAAAATTCTAATTTAAATTTAAAAGACATAATACAATATGTTTTCAAACTATATTCTTAAAACAATTTGTAAGTACATATTAGTAAAATTAGAAGAGTTTCCCTTCCCTACTTTTGGGTGGACAATGTGGGTATCTTCTATCACATAAATAATCATGGTATATTTTGATTTCTTGTTTTTATGACTATAATCTTGGTATATTTGATTCCTTGTTTTTAAGATTGTAATAGGCCAAATTTTGTAATTGCAATAGTTGAATTTTATCAATACTATCAAACAAATCTACAAATTAATATAGGTAAATAAACTATAACTTTCAAGTCTATTTTAAATATTTTTCCTAGTAACCAAAAATCTTATTAAAAGACTTTACAAATTTTTTTAACTCTAACTTGCAATGCAGCTTAAATATTTTCTTTATTATTTTCATAAGTTGCAGAGGATCTCATTTAAATTAAATATTCTTATGACCTATTTTGGATCAAATAACTTAATATAAAAATACATAAATAACTTCATTCAATGCATAAAAACTTCAAATTATAACTATCAAATCCTAAAAATATATAACAATAAATCTTAAAGTTAAAAAGAAACACTATTATTTTAACCAAATAAAAACTTTTTTTTACAGAATAAAATCACTGCAAAAGGCGGCTGACTTCTCACCTAATTAGGTATACTATTTTAGTTATTAGAAGCTCTAGTAGAACGCCTAAGCAATGCAACTACCTCACCAAACAACACAATTTTACTTGGCTGAGAGCAAATTATAGCGGAAAGTCAAACAAAGCACTAAGTTGCAGTAATTATGCATAATGAAGATTTCTTTATGCAATTTACAAATAGATATCAAATAAAAAAGTTTTTTTTTTTTTGTTTTTTTTTTTTGTTTTAAAATAAATTCGCAAATAAAACAATAATTTGCAAAAAATTCTCACGATTATTTTGACATTACAATATGTCCGGAAAAATTGCGAATTAATCAATATTTTGCATTAAATCTATATAATCAAGATATTTTCAAAGCTTTAAGCCAGTAAAGATTTCCGGGAATTTTTAGTTATTTAATAAAATACAGATAAATCATACAATGAGGCAATAGTTTGCACTAAGACGAGAGAGACATTTACCAAACCTCTAGTTATTTATTTTACATGTAAAATGCAGAACCTGGCAATAGTTTGCAGTAAAATTTTACTAAGCATCTAGTTATTTAATTCACATGTAAAATGCACAACCTGGCCAGAGTTTCACATGTAAAATGCGTCGTCGTTATTCATTTGCCATTTGCGTCGTCGTTATTGATTTGCAAAACCTCATAATAATATTACAATAGATGTGATCTCTCGGTCTCCTCTCACTTACCACGCACAGAGTTAATTAAAATTAATAATTATATTTATTTTTATAAAATATATTATATAAACTATTTAAAATAATAATGAACAATCTAACAATTTTATATATTTTATATTAATAATTTTATAATAATAAAATTAATATAGATTAAAAATAATAATTATATTTATTTTTATTAAATATATTATATAAATTATTTAAAAAACAAGAATTTTGTATATTTTATAACAATAAAATTAATATGGTCTAGTTTTCAAGGTTTTATTTATTTTATAATAATAAAATTAGTATGGTCTAGTTTTCAAGGTTTTATTTATTTTATAATAATAAAATTAGTATGGTCTAGGAAGGTTTTATATATTTTATAATAATAAAAACAATTTGATCTTTAGGAATTTCATTTTTGCTTTTTATTTTTTTAATAACTGTTATTAACAAAGTTTTCAGGAAAAAATATGGTACGAGTTTTTAAATAATTATTATTAAAAAAATTCTGAAAATGATACAATATATAATATAAAAAGTAAATTCAAATATGATGGAAAGTTTTTTGGTATAAATTATTTCTTTTTATTTTATTTGATGGATTTCATTTCTGTCTAGACAATCTTTTCCATTTTTAATAGAGATTTTGCAATTGTCATTACTACTTGAAATTTATAATAGTTATTATTACAATAAACCAAATAAGTTTTTGTTCATATATGTTGAGACAATTACTTCTATTTCTGATAAAATTTTTGCAATTCCCACTACTTTTACTTGAAATTTATAAAAGCTATTATAACAATTTACCAAATATAAGTCAAATTATAACTTTCACCAAAAATAAGTATCTTCCATAAATAATTAATAAAATCTAAAAATTTTACAATATATTTTTTAATTTACAAAGTATCTTTATGAAAGTTATTATAAAAATTTACCAAATATAAATCAAATTATCACTTTTACCTATCATCCGCAAATAATTAAAAAAACCTTAAAAATTTTATAATATATTTTTTAATTTACAAAATATCTTACTAAAATATTTTACATATAATTATTTTTAATTTACAAAATATCTCACTAAAATATTTTACATATAATTATTATTATTATTGAATCCATATAACTATTCTAATTAAAGAAAACCCTAAAAATTTTAGTATATTTCTTAATTTACAAAATATCTTATTAAAATATTTTGAGTATAATTATTATTATTGAATCCATATAACTATTCTAATTAAAGAAAACCCTAAAAATTTTGCAATATATTTCTTAATTTACAAAATATCTTACTAAAATATTTTACATATAATTATTATTATTGAATCCATATAACTATACTAATTGAATCCATAAAAAAAAATATTATTATATTCATAAATTTTAAATATAATAATATCAGGTTTCAAAAATTTGATCTCATTATAGAACCTAAAATGTTTCATGATCATTTGACAAAGAAACAAATGAAACACGTTATCAACAATCTGACGCCCAATCAGTAACTACAAATTTTTATATTCTGAGCAATATTCTTTTAATAAAATAAAATGATTTTCCATATTTCACATTAAAATGAAAAACCGATATATATCTCCATGTTAAAATGGAAGAACATTCTCTTAACTGAATGAAATAGGTTTAGCATGAAGGTATAGTAAGTGTACGACACTAATTAGTCAATGCAGCGACAAAGTTTTCTTAAGGTGAGAGTCCATCACGGCCAAATTGGAGCGAAGATATCAAAGGTTTCATTCAGGTTGAGATCAGTGATTTACAAATAAATCACAATTTAAATAGTAAAGGTTTATTTTATTTTTTAGTTAGATAATTTTAAGAATAACTTATATGGAAAACTTGTATCAATCCAAGATAAAGATCCTTTAAAGATTACAATATGTCCTTCTCTGGTAAATGAACCAATATTTTGAAATGAATTTAAATGATGTTAGCTAACGTGTGAGCGAGTTAATCGTTAATTTACTAAGAGATCAGAAAACTCTCTACACGAGTTTGCAAATTCCTTTGATAAATCAGACAAAATAATTTATTAAGCCTATAGTTATTTGATTTATAGGTAAATTGCACAAGGTAGCAATAATTTGCAGCAAAATCAGAGAGAATGATTACTTTAATCATCATTTATTTGATTTTATAGATAAAAAGTAGAACACTGCAATAGTTTCCTGTAAAACCAGAGAGAGTGGTTTCTTTAAGCAATCGAAGTATTTCATTAAGCTTTGGGTTAATTAATTTACTGATAATTCAGAGAAATCGCTAAAGTTAGAAGTAAAACCAGAGTTTGAAAGATGTCTTTCAAAATCAGAATCAGGGCAAGAATTTGAAAGCTAAAATATAACTTGAAATATATCTACTAAACAACGATTTATGAAAATTTTATACCTAATCCTTTTAAAGAAATCTTCGCCACTGCCATTACCCGGTAAGCTAAGTTTGATCCCTCGTCCAGACCATCGCAGAGCAACCAGGAGGTGAGTTGACAAATCTTAGAGAAACACAGCGGTGAAAAATCACTTTCATAGTAACGCACCCTGATATCACAGATACAACAGAAGACACGTCACAGGACATGCATAAAAATACAAAAGCAGACACAGACGTTACGCCACACAATATGCAGAGCACACACAAAATGAAAGCACAACTCTAACACGAGAGAGAACAGAGCGGGCGTGGTAAGAGATAAAGAAATGGAGAGATCCTGCACCACACACACGGACATACATATATATATATATGAGCCATATTTCTTCACCAGAATGAAATAGGTTTACATATTTTCACATTACAATTGAAGTAATACTTCTTTTAACAAAAAGCCTGACCTATCTCACACTAAAATTTAAGGAATGTGCTTTTAACAGAATGATGATATAGGTTTACCTCTAAAGGCGTACTAGGTGTATAAGACACTGATTTCCCACCGAATTCGGCATTCTCTTGACGCTAAACAGAAGACCTAAGCAAAGCAGCAACCAATGTTTTCTTATCGTGAGAACAAATCAGGGTGAAAATTGCAGCTAAAATTCAACGAAAGTATTAGCTTATGGGTAACAAAGATCTCATTAAGGTTTAGATAAACGATTTACAAAGAAACCCCAATTCTGAGAATAAAGGTTTCCTTACGTTATTTACGAATAAATTGTATGGAAAACTTGTAAATGAAACAATAATTCACTGTAAATTCCAAGATAAAGATCCTTCGCAGCTGAATCACATAGAAAATGTGCAAATGAACCTACATGATTAAGATCATTCAAAGCCTTGAGCGATTTAAATTTTAGTTTACGGACAAATCGCAAGACTCTCTCCAAGGGTTTACAAATGTGCAAATGAACCTACATGATTAAGATCATTCAAAGCCTTGAGCGATTTAAATTTTAGTTTACGGACAAATCGCAAGACTCTCTCCAATTAAATATATACAGAAAAATCACACAAGGCCTGATAGTTTGTAGTAAACTTAGAAAAACGTAATTTATTGAGCTTTTAATTATTTGATTTACACATAAATGGGCAATAGAGAATGATTTGTTTAAGTATTGGTTATTTAATTTGGAAACAAAATGCAGAACGCAGCAACAGTTCCATGTAAAACGAGAGAGAATGATTTCTTTAACCATCGGTTACTTAATTTAACATTAAATCACAGAACACAAACAAGAAAAATGAGAAAATATTTCATTTGATTTTTCGATAAATCACAGAAATTTCATTTAATTTTTCGATAAATCACAGAAATCGCCAAAGTTTGCAGTAAAACCAGAGAAATAAAGATGTCTTCAAAGTTTGCAGTAAAACCAGAGAAGGAAAGATGTCTTTCAAAATCAGGGCAATAATTTGAAAGCTAAAATATAACCTGAAATATATCTACTGAAACAAAGATTTATGCAAATTTTAAGGACCTATGCCCTGATCCTACATTTTCTAGAAATTTAAAGAAATTTTCGCCACTGCCATTACCTCTTTTATTTGATCCCAGTCCATAATATCGCAGCGCAACCAGGAGGTGAGGTGAGGTGAAAAATATTCGAGGAGGACGGCTGTGACTTCCTCGTAGCTTTCATAATAACGCACGGCGGTTACTTCTTGTCTCTTCTCACATATTCAACAGAAAACACACCACCAAACATAACTTAACACACACATACGCCACACAATATACACACATAACACACACAGACGCCAGAGCACACGAATTAACACACAATATACACACAACTCTCTAACACCAGACACACAGCCGACAGAGCGAGCACAAATTATAGGGAGCCTTTTAACACACGAGAGAGAGAGAGATGGCGCCTGGTAGGAGATAAAGAAATTGAGAGATCCTACAGCCTCTGATGAAATGCAGCCATTGGATCAGCATAAAGCTGCTTTATGATCCAACGGCAAGCAATTGCTCTTAAGAAATTCAAGTTGAGCCATTTATATGTCGGTCTTTAATTCAAAATGAACCGTTTCTTGACATTCGGTGATACCATGCACCATTTTAAATTTTATTTTATTGGTGGAATTTCTTAAACTCTATGGCCGCTAAAATATTCTCTCCGTTCTATAAAATAAAAATCAATTGTGTTTGACGATTCAATTTTATTTGATGATACTGTATTTATATAAATATTTTGAATTAAAATAAATTTATAATTTTGTTAATAAAATATAAATATTATTATATATATATTTTATTGTGAAATATAACATTTAATTTGGTTCTAAATGTTTTGTTAAATAATAAAAAAAAATCACATTTATATCATTTTTTTATATAATATTATGAGAATTTTGGAGTAGAAATAGTGTCATTAAGGAATATATGAATTTTAAAAATTTTCCAATGTTGGATGATATTCTTAACATTCAAAGATCACCATACAACAAAATATGTGTTGGTTATCACCATACAACAAAATGTGTTGGTTATGTGGGTACGATTTTGTATAAAGAATGAGAAAATAAAATTGAAGAAAATCTTGAAGGTCATGCTTATATATTGAAGGTCAAAACCCCAAGCATAGAGTAAGGAAGGAAATAAAGTAGGATGAGTTTGGAAGAGCTACAACACCTAGAAGCTATGCTAATTCCCTTAAGAGATCGCTACACAATAGAAGCAATAACGAAATAATAGACAATGATAAACAAATAATTGAATCTTCTCCAAAGAAAAATAACTTCATAAGAGCTACTTCATCAAGGATTCTCAACTAGATATCAAACTATATTCCTCAGTCACTGTTTTTCATGTACAAAAATTGGACATAAGGCAAGGGATTGTAGACCCTATGTTAGGGATGATTTTAAAGGCCCTTATAAGACATATAGAAACAAAATTACAGGCAATCAAATGAGAGGACCTAATGGCTATAACAAAAAAAATCACAATTCATTCACTCACCTATTAAGTACAAAACAATGCTAAAATTGTCACATTTTTGGGCATATAGTATCAGATTGCAAAAGCAACATGAGATGGTTTCCTAAAGAACCCAAAGAAGAAGATACTTCTACTAGGCATAAAGAAAAATACCCCAAGGTGAGGAGAAGTAAAAAAGAAGAGCCAAAGATGGATCGAAATTCTCAAGGCATAAGCCTAAATTAAGGTTCAATGCTCTAAGGAAGTTGAAGAAAGGAAATCTAGACAATTTTGTACAATGGTTTCAGGTTAATGGAGTCCACCTGTGGAGTTGCAAATTCAGATCTTGTAACTCATTTTGGTTTATATATTGAAACTAATGGTTATAGAGGTCTACTTCTTTTGGCTCCGCTCAATTTAGTTATCACTCCAATGACAATACTACATGATCTTTATTAAGGACTAGAACATGGAAATCCATTTGAAGAAGGATATGTTGTCGATAGATGTGTTGATATGCTACTCTCTACATTTGGAACTCCACTTTGGTTTACAGAAAATGAGTTTTCACAACTCAAGGGCACTAAATTCTATCATGTAACCAAGTCATAGCTAAAATTTGGAAATAAATAATAACGAGGCAACATTCAGTTGCAAAAGAAGGAAGTTATAACCATTGAGGCTAGAAATCCAAGGGGCACACACAAGTGAAGGTATTTAGTTGAATAATCGGGGTTATGTGACTTATAAAATAGGAAATCACTAGGGTGAATCCAATTTTTGCAACTCCAAAGGAGATGTAGCTGTTAGTTCTGTTAGTGAATTGCATGCGGGATAAGGTCTTGTTGTCAAATAGAGAAACTTAACGTGCAAAATTTTGAATACTTCGAAAAGTGACTAGAATATGGAAATGCATAAGAATACAAAAAACAATGAAAATGAAGTTGTGGGAGTGAAACACAACCATGAAGAATTAGAAAATTTAAAAAGAAAAATAAAGAAAGAAAGAAAAGATTAAAAAAAGAAGAAGAAGAAAAAGAAAGAAAGTTAACTCCTAAAAAAACCCTCAAGTGGAAGTCATTGCGGAACCAATTTCTAATACTGTTAATGATGAAGTCCGTTTTGAAAATATTTCTATTCAAACACTCCATGACGCCTTCTAAAGGATAGTCGGACTTGAAACTTATGTTAAAGATAAATAATGGCCCAAGAATGGTATTTTGATGGGATTTAATGTTTCTCACGATGTTGTATTGGAGGATATAAACCATTGTACTAATTATCTAGAAAAAAGGCTTCAACGTTGAGAGTAGGGATATTGATGAGAAAACTATGAACTCATTTGGATTCATATGACCTATAGATACTGCATTGTCCTTTAGGGATATTTTTTTAAATCACTTGGGAGCAATAAAACTCATGGGAAGTTTGGTTCAATTTCCCCTTTCATAGAGGTAAATAAAATATAAAATGTATTTAATAATGAATTCCCGGATCATGGGATGAGAATAAGAAGTATATTGTGTAAATGGAAGTTCAAAATTATATATAACATGATGAGGATGTTCTTGATATGAAGTAGAGAACAAGGGTTCTATCTGAATCCATTGAGGAGGAATTTCAGGACAATAGCCAAAATGATGAGATTATACTACTACCAGTGACCACATAATATTAATCCATTTTTGTATTCTTGACTATGATATGGAAGAGGATCAAATTAGTAAACTTCTAAGAGAGGACAATTTTTTTCTGCTAGTTCGAAAAGTAACTCCTAAAAATATGATTCTTCTTTGTGAGGCTCATTGAGAGATGCGTACTTCCGGTGAACCAAAGAATGAGCTAGAAGAAACATAATTAAAAGGTTTTTCCTTAAATAATTACACATTGTTTTATCATTATGTTGTACATGAACATCATATTTAGGTACTAATAATAACTATAGGGGTTCATCTAGTCTACATGCAAATTGGAAAGAAATCATTGGTACATATGAAATATTTGGAAATTGAGTTTTGATGTATATTTCCTTGGATTAAATCCTACTAGTGATAATCTTGATGAGAGTGAGTTTGCATTTTTTGAACTGTGGAATTGTTATAGTATTAGGATTTACTCACTTCCAAAGTTAGACATTCTTACAATGTTCCACTTTTCAGAAAATGTTCCACCTCAGTTTATCTTGCTTTGTAGATTTGAAGTGTTTCCACACTTTCTATGTGGTGGGGTTAGGCCTATTCGGCCTTGAAGATACTATAAAGGTGCATATAAAAGTATATTATATGGAGCACAATTGTACTAGACATGATTTATATACTTATAATGTTCTAAGATATGGATCAAGATCATTTTCATGAGAATGCTCCATTAGTCATTTAGAACGATTTGTCAAACATTCAGAAAGAACTAGTTGAAGAGAGAGGAGAAATGTTGGAGTCAAAATTTATGGTGAATATGGAGGATTGGGTCCCCAATCTGGACACACAAAAATCATGTCGCAATCAGTACCTACATTGAGTGGATTTATACTGGCATATCAATCACTTGGCGGGAAAGGTCCTATTTGAACTTAGTGAGGCTAGTGATGAACTCCTCCTTCTCATGTAGGATCTCCACCCATTTTACCAAATAATGGATGACTGACAAAAGGAAACAATTGAGATTCAGGCTTCAGAGTGAGTAGTTCATTAAGCAACCTGTAAATTGATAGAAAAAAAAATATTGAAATCAAAATTGTGAGGAAAATTAGGATTACTCGTACTCATATGAAGATGCAAGAGGAGGGAACCAACACTTGCTAGAATTCCATGACAGGACTGGTGATTTAGCATCTAGACACCCAATTTTCATCATGATATCTCTAAAATATTTGTCTGATCATCCCAATCCCAAACTCTGTAGCTATGTTTTTCTCATGCAGGTGTAAACAATTTTCCACAAGACTCCTCGTGAAAACACATGTGAGGATTTAACACCATGAGTGGAGTCTTGATTTCAACCCCCATTGTGCAAGTGTGAAACATAATCGATACAAAAATCGCATGTTTCTATACCTTCACCAACCTCATTCTTATCAAGAATTTGCAGACCATTATGATCATTCGAAAAACTGACTTCATTGTATTTAAATCCCCCACAGGCGTGTTGCTACATACCCCAATATTTTCCATGTGGGGAAACAATAGGGAACCCCCACCCCCCGCCCCCGACTTCTTCCTCTATTTTCACCCCATCTAGAGAAAATTTGTTTTAAATTATTACTATTATAAGTTATAGAAGAAAATAATATCTAAGTTAAACATATATATATATATATATATATATACAATTTCAAAACATGGAACACGATTCTTAAGCATGAATACTCACCTCCACTTTACCATAGATATTTTTAATCTATAAATGGACTTTATTATCATACCATAAACCAATAACATGCATCTCGATGACCCAAGTTGTCACGCCCCTACACCTCGGGTGTCTTCCAACCACTCTTGTAGGCAGGTGCGGCACTGCCGTACTTTTTCTTTTTCCAAATACTTAAGTACCCAGACTACGCCTTTAGCAACATTCGTTAGTTATTAGCAAATTTTATTTCAATTATGTAGAATAAAACATAAACATCAATATCCAATCCACATGTACGCCCATACATACAAGGGAGGGGCAACTCCCTGAATAAAATGAGTCCGCCCGGATAATATGTTTCAAAAAAATGCAAGTATACAATATACAATCCAACAAAAGCCACTCCTGCTCCTTGGCAAGGCTATTTGCCTTTTGGCCAAGCTCTAAGGCTTTCCAATCATCAAACTAGCCAACAAAAGTCATTTACAAACATCGAAGTTAACCTACGGAAGTGCTGCCCAAAACTGCCCAAGTGCTGGTCACCCGGGTCACTTAGCCATTCCTCCAAATCAGTGCAGAGCGTTTTCTGAGCTGACCATGTGTCCAATCCATCTCCCAACTGTATGGTTGGATGCGGCTCAGAAACATGCACCTTCTGCAATTTACGGCACCTCAATCTGACTCCCGACGCTCCCGAAATCACGTTTTTACCGTCGCCCAGTTTCGTTACTCGGTGCCTAGTCCGACCCGACTCGACCCGCCCGTCGTTCAGCTGCGCCCGACCCGACCCGACCCGACCTGTGGTGTGGCTTGCGGTGCGACATACCCGACTATGACCCGACTCGACCAACGCCCGTTTCGTCATCGTTTCTTCGCCCAACAAGTTATTGGAAACTCGCTGTTGTACCCTTGACTGTTCCTTGTGTTATACTTGCATTCTTGGTTGTTCTTCGATGTCTCCACTCTCCAACACGTCCAACAATATATATGCATGCTAAGTGGAGTGTGGGTCACTCATTTGCCATGAGCCGACCCGCCGTTTGGTGTTCGCCCATGAAGTGTCGCGTCGACCGCGCCCAATACGTCGGCCAACCCACCAACTCGCCCGTCAGCTTAGCTCGCCCAAGGTGCGCCCCGTGGTGGTATAAACGCATCTTACCAACGTCGTGTTGGTCAAGTGCGACGCGCCTCTCCTCCAACTCGCCCTTGTGACGTGCCTCCGCTACACCCACACGCCCGTGCCCCTTCGGTGCAACGTTCCGCCCGTTACGTTGCACGGCGCCCGAACTCGTCCAAATGCCCGGCGAGCGCGCCCGTTCCACCGAACGCGCCCATGAAGTCGTGGGGCCTTACATCCTCCTCCAATTCAAATACGACTATCATCCTAATAGTGCTCCCATCGTCGCATCATATCTTCGCAAAGTATCATCACAACTTTCGTCGCAAAGTCTCATCGCACAATATCGTCGCAACGCCATCGCAAGGTTCATGTCCATGAGATATCTCCTCCAATCATCGTCAAATCCATGTGAGTCTCTACATCAAGTACTCCAACCAACATCAACATAACAAAAGCTGCTATGTATCCGACATAACTCCGCACACTTCTGGACCCCACAACTCGAACTAGTTGGGTGATCAATCCAACCTTGCATTCTCATCAGGAGAATGCACATCCTCATACCATGCGTTAGTCGTTCTTCCTGCAATCTGTCACATCCATCAACTCGATCAAGTCTGAATCTGATCCAAAATGCCATGTTTGGGTCCATGAAGTGTATCCATCTCATCCACAACATGCTATCCATGATGCTAATCCATGTGCTACTTGTATGCAAAGTAGTCTCATCCTCCAAGCATCATCAAAGTAAGAAGTGTGGCTAAGTCAAGTAGACTCAAGCCCATGCCAAAGTGTGTGCCACCAAGGCATCCATCGCTGCATCTCCATCAAACTCCAAAGTGTCCTAGCTCAATAATCCCCATCAAGTGACTCCTCCTGAACACACCCCATAAATGTGCTCCAAGGTATGCATCCCATAATGCATCAAAATCAGGACCAATCCTGACCTCAGCTCCTCAATGAGTCAGATACTCCAAGATCACCATAATATGAAGTCTCCAATGAATGCAACTCCACCATGAACTCCCATGCCTCATCATACCCAAAGCGTTGGTAAGCCTACTTGTGTTGGCCATGAGTGCCATCACAAGTTCTCACCCTGCAAACATATGAATGTCTCATAGGCTGCTCATCCAACCAATGTCCAAGTTGCTCATGGTGAACAACGTCTCATCAGTCCATCTATAAAGCTCTCCATGTAGTCCATGTCCATGACTTTGGCTGCCCATGTGTTCATCCAAGTGAACTCAACTCAACTCTCATCATCATCATGTCCCAACATATCGAAGTGAAGTGCTCTCGATCACTCCTACCTCTATCATATATGAGTACTTCCTTCAAGTTGCTCCTCCACTAAAGGTCAGCCAAGAGGTCCTTCTTAGTTGAAGCCATGAAGAAGTCCACTCCACCAATGTGCCCTACCACCAAATTAGTGTATGGGTCATGCCAGGCACTTGCCATTTTATGTGGCTAAGCATGACCCCTTCCATCACAAAGGTCATCACATTCCACGCTTGTCCCGGGCATTTGAACCATCAAGTGTAAGGTCACAAATTGCCCCAACAAGGTTTGTATCATCCCATGTCCCTTGTTCCATCAATGTACAAGGTCTCATCGTAGGCATCCAAGGAGTAGTTATCAATGGTGTTGGCAAAGAAGTCATCTTCTTCCTCATCCCCATATGCGGTCCATCCTCCTTATGCTTCCATGAAACACAAGTCATCTCTCCATGAAGACTCCTCAAGTGAGTGTCCTCCATCCTCATCAATGCCTTTGATGTGTTCGATCCTGGTACCACTTGCTCATCAAGTTCCTCCTCGATCATGGTCACATTTGCAACATCTCCATGTGGATTGTCCACCAATGCTTGCAATGTGTCTTGTCTTGGTTCAACTTGTGTCACAAGTTCGTCCTTCATCTCTTCCATCTTCATATCATCCTCATGAGAATCATCCAACAATGCTTGCAATGTGCACGGTCTTGGTCCAACTTGGTTATCAAGTTCATCCTTGACATCTTCTACATCTGCAACATCCTTTGGTTCTCCAAGTTCAGTAGTTTTCCCATGAAAGTTTTCCAAGAAAGTCCGCATCTCCACCATCTCGTCTTCCATGTGTTCCAAGTGTTCCTCCACTTGCACAAGAGCCTTGTAGTGTTGCTGCCTTCTTTCCTCCAAGAACTTCGTCATATTTATAAGCTTCTTTCGAGCCTCCAAAACTGCTTTCCTTGTAGCTTCAAGCTCCAATGTTTGTGGTGTCTTTGGTTCAGGTCCAACTTGTTGTAAAAGTTCTTCCTTTACCATAACAACATCCATAACATTCTGCTTCGGCTTTCCCATATAAGGTTTTAATCTCTTCTTATGGTTCTTCTCTTCAAGTCTAACAAGCTCATCTCGGTGAGTTTGTAGCTCATAGCATAATGCCATCCATCCATCAAAATGGTCCATCTTGTTTCGAAGTCTATCAAACTCATCTTGGTTTGAGTCAGAGATCCCCTCCTTTCACAAGGCCATAAGAGCAATCTTAGCCTCATTAACCCCTTCATGAATCTTCTTAGCCTTCTTCCAAGTTTCCACCAATTTTCTTTCCATGAATCCAAGTTTGTTCCGAATCCTTGGGATATCTTCATTCAGCTGCTTTATCCATCACAACGCTTCTGATCCAGACCTTGAGGGGAGGCCCCCAAGATCTGAAAATTTGAAATAGATCTGACAAGATCTGCAAAATTAGAATGCCAGAAAAAATGAGAGAACACAAAGAAAATAAAACCACAAAGAAACTTTTTTTATTAAAACAGAGAATAACTGTAGAAGCTACATTGTGGTGGACAATCTGTCCTTTTACAAACTGAGGCTTGTTATTTATAGCCTTTTTTGAGTCACAATACCATGTGTAGATACCATAGGCCAATACCATGAGTAGACACCACTTACAATACCATGGGTAAATCCCATGTGTGGATGAATACCATGGGTGGATACATACCATGGGTCACTTACAATACCATGGGCGAATAAATATCATGGGTGGATGAATACCATGGGTCGATGCCATTTACAATACCATGGGTAAATTCCATAGGTGGATGGATAACATGGGTAGATGAATACCATGGGTTGATGCCATTTTCCATTCGGATCAGCTTCACAAGTCTTCTCTTCGAATTCTTCCCAACTCGGCATGTCTCCTTTTCTAGCTTTAGCCCTGACAAAAGCCTTGCTTCAGCTAAGGTCTCAAGAGAAACCCCAAATATATAAGTCAGCTTCAACAGCGTCTGCAACCCTGCAACTCTGTCCAGCTCTGATACCAACTGTCACGCCCCTACACCTCGGGTGTCTTCCAACCACTCTTGTAGGCAGGTGCGGCACTGCCGTACTTTTTATTTTTCCAAATACTTAAGTACCCAGACTACGCCTTTAGCAACATTCGTTAGTTATTAGCAAATATTCTTTCAATTATGAGAAATAAAACATAAACATCAATATCCAATCCACATGTACGCCCATACATACAAGGGAGGGGCAACTCCCTGAATAAAATGAGTTCGCCCGGATAATATGTTTCATAAAAATGCAAGTATACAATATACAATCCAGCAGAAGCCACTCCTGCTCCTTGGCAAGGCTATTTTCCTTTTGGCCAATCTCTAAGGCTTGCCAATCATCAAACTAGCCAACAACAGTCATTTACAAACATCGAAGTTAACCTGCAGAAGTGCTGCCCAAAACTGCCCAAGTGCTGGTCACCCGGGTCACTCAGTCGTTGCTCCAAAGCAGTGAAGAGCGTTTTCTGAGCTAACCGTGTGTCCAATCCATCTCCCAATTGTATGGTTGGATGCGGCTCAGAAATACGCACCTTCTGCAATTTACGACACCTCAATCCGACTCCCGACGCTCCCGGAATCACGTTTTTACCGTCGCGCAGTTCCGTTACTCGGCGCCCAGTCCGACCTGACTCGACCCGCCCGTCGTTCAGTTGTGCCCGACCCGACCTGACCTGCGGTGCGGCCTGCGGTGTGAGGTGCCTGACTACGACCCGACTCTACCAACGCCTGTTTTGTCGTCATTTCTTCACCCAACGAGTTATTGGAAACTCGCTGTTATACCCTTGACAGTTCCTTGTGTTATAATTGCGTTCTTGGTTGTTCTTCGATGCCTCCACTCTCCAACACGTCCACCAATATATATGCACGCTAAGTGGAGTGTGGGTCACTCGTTTGCCACGAGCCGACCGCCATTTGGTGTTCGCCCATGAAGTGTCGCGTCGGCCGCGCCCAATACATTGGCCGACCCACCAACTCGCCCGTCGGCTTAGCTCGCCCAAGGTGCGCCCCGTGGTGGTATAAACGCGTCTTGCCAATGCCATGTTGGTCAAGTGCAACGCTCCTCTCCTCCAACTCGCCCTTGTGACGTGCCTTCGCTACACCCACGCACCCGTGCCCCTCCGGTGTGACGTTCCACCCGTTACGTTGCACGGCGCCCGAACTTGTCCAAACACCCGGCGAGCGCGCTCGTTCCACCAAACGCGCCCATGAAGTCGTGGGGCCTTACACAGGTGGTTATTTATATTTTTGAAACCTAATTTTTCTTCATAGTAACTTCGAACGCCTTGCCTCACTCTTCCTATCCTAAAAACTGTAGATGTTTTATGCTAAGCCCCCTTCGAACACCTTGCCATAGGAACACTTGGGAAACACATTTGAGGATTTACCAAAATGAGAACAACACAATCATTACTAAAACTACATGTTGCGAGAGCTCCACCAACTTCATTCCCATCGAGACTTTGTAGACCATTATGATCACTAAAAAAATTAGCTTCATTGCATTTAAATTCCTCGAGGGTGCACTTCTAGGTCTTTCGGTTTGTTGATCTGGTGGGGTGGTGAAAACCTACCCCCCCCCCCCCCCCCCCCTTCCTAAATTTTCACCCATGGACAGTAACTTTATTTTAAATTATTGCTATTATTATTAAGTATAAAAATAATTAACATCCATGTTAAACATATATACATTTAGAAAAACATGGAACATGATTCTTAATTGTGGAGACTTACCTCCACTTTATTTTGAATATATTCTTTGTTACAATACCATGGCTAATCAATACCACATGTCAAAAAAACCATAACTCACTTGTTTATATGAAATTATTTTTTTAATTAGTCATTTTAATTAAAAGGGAAAAATGAACATAACTAGTTTGCTAATAAATCATAACCATTGATTTGTGTATCACTATGAATATTCTAGAGTATCCTATATTAGTTAAATATATACCATCCACCTAATAATTATGGATAATTAAATTAAAATTTTAGAAATCCTATTTCAATTTTGTCAATACAAATTCTATGTTGAACTAAAAAAAATGAAAATTAAAACTATTTGTTTTCTTCAACTTAAAAAATTTTAGCAATAAAATTTAAAGCAATAGTATTTCATTCCAAAATATATTTATAACTCTATAGAATAAGCATCTTTCAAATATTTTTGGGAAAATCATGAAAATTATTACTCCATTTTTATAAAATCATGCAAGAATTTTTAAAAATCGAGATTAGATTTTTTGAAAAAAAATGTATCATATATTTGTGGTCAGAGCAAATCTGTAAACTACGCCTCTATATATATATATATATATATATATATATATGATAATTAATTAATTGATTATAATTTGTGTAATTAGAAAAATATCTATTATCCATCCCCACTTGAATTTAATTACTATAAAAAATATATTAAAATTAATAAATTTAAAATTTATTGTTGCATGGGATTGCATTTAATTTATTAATTTTGTTAAACGAGGTAAAATCAAAACTTGTCAACATATTGTTTCCTCCCATTAAACATAGACACATATATTTTTATTCATACAAAGTTTATGTTAAATGAATTGAAAATGCAATATTTTTATTGATACAAATTTAATGTAAAAATAAAAATACAAAATCAAAGTATTTAATTTCTTTGACTTAAAAAACATTTACCAAAAAAGTTCAAAGATATCCATTTATAATTTTATGTTTTAAATAATAATATATTTAGATTTAGATTTGATTTTTAAAAAATTTAATTATTTTATTTGTTATGTTAATTAAATTTAGTTTGAATAATTAGAAAAAATAATTATTATCCCCTCACCTAAATTAATTTAATATATTAAAATTAATTTAAATATATTATTATAATAATATTATATTTTATTGTTTGTACGTGTGTGGGAAAAATTGTAATTTTCATTTTAAAAAAATAATAAAATTAAGTTTTGTGCGAGCTTACCAACTCACCTAAAGGGCATTCAAAGGCTACGTCAAAATTAGGGTTATTCAAAGGCTACGTCGAAATTAGGGTTGCATATAACAGAGGAAGGGATCATGCCAATGTAGTGGAGGAAAGAGAGCTACCTAGGCGAGGGGTTAACAACACAATTCCCAAAAAAATGATATGTGTATTTGCAATAGATGGAACAAGAGTTGAAAGGAGGTTTATCGTTCTTTGGTTAGGGTTTTTGTTGGAATATTGAAAAATTCCAGAATTGATAATGGAGAAATTAAACTCCCCCTCTTTAACACAGAGAAATAAATTTCACTCTCAGAAAACAGAGTTTCAACTTAATAGAACAAATTTTTATTCCATAAAAAAATGTTTACAAGTTCTTCCTCACTCAGAGGGAATTACAATAGTGACTGCTGCTGTCACAGTGCACAAAATCTTCACTGTTTTTTCAAAACATATACCACTCTGTCTCTCTCTGTCTTTTAAAAAAAACTCTGCTGTGAATTTTCATTCATTGTCTCTGTTTATTAAAAAAAAACTCACTGTTTTAAAAATAAACATACACTGCTGTGTATTTTAATTATGCTCTGTCCCTTTTAAAAAAAATTACACTGCTGTGCATAAAAAAACATATATTGTTCTGTGTGTCTGTATATATAAAAAAATTACAATTTTGTTATATTATATAAGCAAAATATCTCAGATTTAATTTAATGTCATTCGTTGACAAAAAATCACTGCTTGAGAATTCATTTATGGCATCATTAATTCTGCCGGCACTGCTTGAAAAATAGCATTAATGTCGAATTGGCTTGGTGGCGGAAATGGTGGCGCGTTGGTGGTGCGCGGGCGGAGACACCATTTTCTGGTGGTTGCGGGGGTTGCCTTCCGCCGGTTCAATACAGACGGGGTATGGCCCCGCAGTTAATATTGGTTGTTGATTGCTAGTCAATGTGCTATCGTCGGGTCAATTGCGGGGGTTCACCACCTGTTAACTTCCGGGCTATTTGACCTCCCGCTAACCGTTGATCTCCGCCAACCTGCTGCACCTTTAACCCTGCATTGTTCAAACGTCCTGCCACCTGTGAATTGATCCGGGAAGTTTGAAATTACATTCCAACACTCCCCCTTAATTTCAACTGCTGGGTTTTCCTGCATATCCAGGCATTTTCTGAAATGTTCAAAGCTTTTCTGCACAAGTGGCTTTGTGAGGATATCTGCAAATTGATCCTCTGTTCTGCAATGAAACCATTGTTAACCAATTCACATATGTAGTGAAACTTGGTGTCAATGTGTTTTGTCCTTTTATGAAAAACATAATTTTTAGACAATGCAATAGCTGAGCTATTGTCACAAAAGATCACTGTCCCTTTTACCTGTTCTTGACATAAGCTTCTCAACATTTTTCTCATCCAAACTGCTTGACACGCTGCTGCTGTAGCTGCCACATATTCTGCTTCTGCTGTAGATAATGCTACAATGGGTTGTTTCTTAGAAGCCCATGAAATGGCTCCTGAACCCATGTGAAAAACATAACCGGAAGTGCTCTTCCGATCATCAACACTTCCAGCCCAATCACTGTCTGTGTATCCAACTAAATCTGAACATTCTGAAGTAGTATAAAAAATACCAAACCTTTTAGTACCTTTAACATACCTCAAAATCCTTTTTGCTGCTTGCCAATGTGTATCTTTTGGCTTTTCCATGAACCTGGAAATCAAACTAACAACATGCATTATGTCCAGCCTAGTTGCAGTCAAATACATAAGGCTGCCAACTATGCTCTTGTAAAAACTAGGATCAAAATCCTTGCTGTTGTCCTCTCTGCTGAGCTTTAATCCCATCACTGTGGGAGTGATTGCTGCTTTGCATTCCTGCATGTTAAATCTTTCAAGTACCTCATTAACATACTTTGCCTGTGAGATAAAAATCCCATTTTTATCTTGCTCTACTTCTATTCCCAAGAAGTATCTCAACAAACCCATATCAGTCATTTCAAATTCTTCTTTCATGACTGTTTTAAAATGTTCAATAAGGTAATCATCATTACCTGTAAAAATAACATCATCAACATATAAGACTACAATAAAGATTTTACCGTTTTTTTCTTTGATGTAGAGGGTGGGTTCTCCCTCACACTTTTCAAAACCATTTTCCAGTAGATATGAATCTATCCTACTGTACCACGCTCTTGGCGCTTGCTTCAGCCCATAAAGAGCTTTCTTCAACTTGCATACTTTGTGCTCTTGGCCTTTCTTCTCATAGCCGAGAGGTTGTTCAATGTAAACCTCTTCCATTAACACTCCATTCAGGAATGCCGACTTCACGTCCATTTGGTAAACTTTCCATTTGTTTTGTGCTGCTATGGACAACACTGCTCTCACGGTTTCCATTCTTGCAACCGGTGCGAAATTTTCCTCATAATCTATGCCATGCTTCTGCTTATAGCCTTTGACGACAAGCCTTGCCTTGTGTCTCTCTATCTTGCCTTCAGCATTACTCTTGGTCTTGTAGACCCATTTAACACCAATGACATCTTTACCTTTTGGGAGTTCAACCAAATCCGAAGTTTTGTTCCTCTCTATGGCATTTATTTCCTCATCCATAGCTTCTATCCATTTCTCATCCTTGATGGCTTCTTCAAAATGAACAGGATCATCAACATGACAATATAAAGCAAACAAAGAATTGATACCTTCATTAGCTATATCTTGTTCATAAATATCTTTCAAACTTCTGAGTTTCTTACCTCTTTCAGTAGGTGTACAAGTACTTGAAGAAGCACTTGAATTTCCTCCTTGTGGTGTGCTTGGAGAAGCACTTTCATTTCTCCTCAAGGGTGTGCTTTGCTGCTCTTTTGTTGGTGTTGCTGTTTGGGGATGTATTTCAGCCAACTCATCATCATTCTCATCATGAGATAAACAGTGTTTAACATTCACTGTTTTCTCTATGCTTCCATCCCAAGCTTCCTCTTCAATGAACTGAACATCCCTGCTCACAATAAACTTCTTGGTGGATGGGTTATATAACATGTATGCCTTGGATTCCTCACTATATCCAATGAAAATACATTTCTCCCCCTTACTGTCCAACTTCTTCCTTAGCTGATCCGGAATGTATGCATAAGCCACACATCCGAAAACCTTCATGTGTGTGACACCTTGCTTTGTGCCACTCCATGCCTCTTCCGGCACTTTGTTCATAACTTCTTTTGTAGGGCACCTATTCAAAGTATACGCTGCACAATGTACAGCTTCAGCCCAATAATCATTAGGCAAATGCTTTTCCTTTAACATACTTCTCGCCATGTCCATTATGGTTCGGTTCTTCCTTTCGGCTACTCCATTTTGCTGCGGAGAATATCTAGTTGTAAACTGATTTCGAATACCATTTTCTCTACAAAAACGTAGAAAATCTTTAGATATATACTCACCTCCTCTATCAGTCCTTAAGACTTTGTTATGCAGCCCACTCTGGTTCTCAACAAGTGCTTTGAAATTGCAAAATTTTTCAAACACTGCACTTTTGTTTTTCAAAAAGTAAACCCAAGTTTTTCTTGTAAAATCATCTATGAATGTTAAGATATAGTGGCTGTTAGCAAGTGATGGAGTTTGCATCGGTCCACATACATCTGAGTGGACAATCTCTAAGGGTGCTTTTGCCCTTATGCTTTTCCCGGAAGGAAAAATTTCTCTGTGTTGTTTCCCAAGAATACAACCTTCACAAAGGCTGTTCGGTTTCTCTATCAATGGTAAACCACTTACCATCCCTTTTCTGTTCAACAAATTAAGACCTCCAAAGTTGAGATGTCCAAATCTCAAGTGCCATAACCAATTATCATCTTTTGGTTCGCTTTGGAAAGTCTCTTGTGCAACTGCTGCTTTCTCTTCACCATTCTTCAAATCTGCTCTCATTCTGAGAGGGAACATCCTGTTCCTTGTCATCTTCACTTCAACAATACACTGATTGCTGGGTGGTTTGTCCATGATGGTACAAACATCATCCTCAAAGAAAACATTATACCCCTTATGGACAAGCTGTCCAATACTTAAGAGGTTACACTTCATTCCTAGAACATAATAAACATCTGCTATGGATTTCTTTGCACCTAATCTTGTTAAAACATTCACATCTCCTTTTCCCATAATAGAAACTTTGCTATCAGTTCCTAGTGTGACTTGTGACTGCACACTCTCATCTAACATAGAAAACATTGCTAAGTTTCCTGTCATATGGTTACTACAACCGGAGTCTATAAACCATAAATCCTCATTCTTTTCTTCAGCCATATTACAAGCTAAAAACAAATTGTTTTGGCTGCTATTTTCTCTAGTGAAATTTGCACTAGTTCTACTTGCCATATCTTGCTTCCTCTGTCTACATTCATTAGCATAATGACCATATTTTTTACAATTGTAACATTGGAAATTGGATTTATCATACCTCTGTCCTTGAGCATTCTGCTGACCAATTTGCTGGCTGTTGTCTTGGCCGTGGCTGTGACTTTCATTTTTGCACCTTCCATGTGAATGTGAAGGGCTGTTCCTTCCACCTCTGTTTTGGCTTCTGCCTCTTCCTCTTTTGTTTCCTCTGCCTTGCCCTCTTCCTCTTCTGAAAGACATCTGGGTCTTAAAAGCATGTTCAAGAGATGAGTTTTCACTCCTACTCAATCTCTGTTCATGGGTTATCAGTGATGCATGTAGTTCATCTACTGAAAAATTTGTGAGATCCTTGGTCTCCTCTATGTTAGTGACAATCACATCAAATCTTGAGGGTAAACTTCTCAAGAGTTTTTCCACAATCCTCTTGTCCTCAAAAGTCTCTCCATGAGATCTTATTTGTGTGACCATTCCAATCACATGAGTGAAGAATGAGTCAATGTTATCTGACTCTTTCATACAGAGAGTCTCAAAGTCTCTCCTCAGCAACTGAAGTTTTGTTGTCTTCACTTTTTCCATGCCTTGATAAGATGTCTTGAGAGTTTCCCATGCTTCTTTGGATCTATTGGCTGCTGCTATCCTCAGAAACACACTCTCATGCACTGCTTGATACAAGAAGAAAAGAGCCTTGGCATCTTTCTTCTTATTGCTCTTCAACTGTTCTCTTCCTGCTTGAGTTAAAACATAAAACTCTGCTTCATTTGCTGGCTCTTCAAAGCCATCTTCAACAAATTCCCATAAGTCTTGGGAGACAAATAATGCTCTCATAGTTATTGACCAGTAGTCATAATTTTTCCCATTAAATTGTGGGAGATGGATATTTCCCATACCCATACCAGTGCTAGCTCCAGCCATTCTGCACTCTTAACTATGATTCAAAAACACTTGACTGTGTGTTTTAAAATTAACTAACTGTACTGCAACAGTAACAAAAAAATGTATAGAGAAATACCTTTGGATTCTTCTTGTCTGAGTCTTCACACTACTGGAGAAGCTGCTACAACAAAGAACTCCTTTCCTTCAGCTTCTTTGACTTTCAAAGAGCCTGGACTAGCTCTGATACCATGTTGGAATATTGAAAAATTCCAGAATTGATAATGGATAAATTAAACTCCCCCTCTTTAACACAGAGAAATAAATTTCACTCTCAGAAAACAGAGTTTCAACTTAATAGAACAAATTTTTATTCCATAAAAAAATGTTTACAAGTTCTTCCTCACTCAGAGGGAATTGCAATAGTGACTACTACTGTCACAGTGCACAAAATCTTCACTGTTTTTTCAAAACATATACCACTTTGTCTCTCTCTGTCTTTTAAAAAAAACTCTGCTGTGAATTTTCATTCATTGTCTCTGTTTATTAAAAAAAACTCACTGTTTTAAAAATAAAAATACACTGCTGTGTATTTTAATTCTGCTCTATCCCTTTTAAAAAAAATTACATTGCTGTGCATAAAAAAACATATATTGTTCTGTGTGTCTGTATATATATAAAAATTACAATTCTGTTCTATTATATAAGCAAAATATCTCAGATTTAATTTAATGTCATTCGTTGACAAAAAAGCACCGCTTGAGAATTCATTTATGGCATCATTAATTCTGCCGGCACCGCTTGAAAAATAGCATTAATGTCGAATTGGCTTGGTGGCGGAAATGGTGGCACGTTGGTGGTGTGCGGGCAGAGACACCATTTTCTGGTGGTTGCGGGGGTTGCCTTCCGCCGGTTCAATACGGACGGGGTATGGCCCCGCAATTAATATCGGTTGTTGATTTCTGGTCAACGTGTTATCGTCGGGTCAATTGCGGGGGTTCACCACCTGTTAACTTTTGGACTATTTGGCCTCCCGCTAACCGTTGATCTCCGCCAACCTGTTGCACCTTTAACCCTGCGCTGTTCAAACGTCCTGCCGCTTGTGAATTGATCCGGGCAGTTTGAAATTACATTCCAACAGTTTTGAGCTAAAAGCCACATGTTGCGGTCTCAACTCTCCTCCCCTTGGCTCACTTCTATAGGGAATCTCTTCGGCTTGTCCATGCCAAAACCCTTGGCTCCTATGATTCTTTTTCACAGCCGTCCCCAACAATTTTTTTTTTTTTTTTGCGTTAACATGGTACTTCATAGTAGATATTGCGCCTTACTTTCACACAAATGGACACTAGCTTGGATCATGAACTCGTGGAGTTTTTTTGACAGCCTAACTCACTCGTTGATCTTCCATACCTAGGCTGAATATGACATGGATTAACCTCGGAGGATTAGCTTATCCCAGCCTGTCATCTCTTTAATTTTTTTTTTATAATTTGTATATAAAATTTATGAAATATTTAGTTTAGATATTTTATTTATGGTTACAAAATGAAAAATAAAAATAATAATAATAAATATTTAAAATATTTAAAAATAATAAAATAAAGAAAATTAACTATTAAAAATAAAATTGTAGAATATAATTAATAAGAAATTTTAAAAATAAAAATAAATGAATAAAAGGAAATAAGGCAAAGAGTTGAAAGTGGATTTTAGGGAGTACTTATAAAATATTAATAAAAAAACCATTTTTAATTTTTGTTTCTTTTATTTATTTTAATTTCAAGTATAATAGATTTAATTTATTGATTTTTTTTTGTTTTTTAATCAAAATTGGATCACTTTATAATTTCATCAAATATTAATGAAAAGATTACTGCTCATGCAATGTCACGTGTCAATATGCCTTCATGGAAATTAGTGAACAATGTCAGGTGTCAATATGCCTTTATGGAAATGTCAGTATGCCTTTATGGAAATCAGATTTGTTGACCGTTGACCAACATTCACGTAATTAAAAGTAAAAATATCTAGGTCTTGAACGCTTGTTGTAGATGGAGCAGGAGGTTTTAGATTAAACTGAAGATGAATTTCAAGGTGAACAAGCTTGACGTCCAAACTAGCAAGACATGAGCGTTGAGAACATTTCACCCACATGATTTCATTCACAAAAGAGATTATATTATTGTGATCTTCATGTTTCTCCTTCAAGGGCCCGCCCATAAGTGTTTCCATATGCCAGTGGAGGTTGATGGATTTCAGGTATTGGCTCTGTTTTCCCTTGGTATGGCCAGGGTCAGGAACCTAATTAGCCACTTCTTCTTGGAATTCCGAATTAGAATAAGATTGCCGGTCAGTGGTGGTTAAATATTTGAGTTGGAAAATTTACTCGTGAATTTAGAGGGGGTGTTTGAACGGAAGATGATTGTAGCATCCTGAGCTTGAGCTTGGACATACGTATTACCTTGAGGGCCCCTATCCCTAATCCTTTAGTGGTTGCACATTCATTTAAGGGGCACACTGCACGAAATAAAAAGTATCTAGACAAGATGTCTTACACACAACATGCAGGAACTCAAAGGATTGAGATTGAGAAAGCTAGAAAAAGGAAAAATACAAGGGGTTTTGGGTTTCCAAGGTGGACTATGCCAATAAGGAAAGGAGGACAAATGAAAAGGAATAATAGATGAAAGATTCCTAGAAGTGTCTAATACTTACCATGAGACACCATAATTCAGGCCACTTATGAACCTAGTTGGGCTCGAAACAAAAAAGCAAACATCCACTAGATAAAATTTAAACTACAGAATGAAATGGTTGATCCAAAATAATATAACATTACACTGTATTAGCTAGCCCTCCGAAGGTCAACCTACAATTTTTTTCTAATTGGATAAATATTGGTTCCTCCTACTCTTGTAGCAACAAGCTCTAATGTTTTCGTAAATTTCCCAAGAGGTGTTGCCTCTGCATGCCCAAGGCCTATCCCCTTACCATTGCACAACTACCAATGCCTAAAATGATGACCTCCAAACCCTATATCTAGGTCCATTAAAATTGAGGTGCATGCTAATTCATGACCATAATAGAAGGGTAATTCCTAAGTCCAAGTGAAGTCCCACTAACTATTCTATAAATATGAGAATTTACTATTGAACACAAACGTTCTACTATCATATGCCCAAGTGATTTGTCTAACTTGCGGTGGGGAATAACTTGAGACAAACCAAAAAAGTTGGAGATCAAGGTCTCTCCTCTTAGAGTCATCAACCGTAGTAATTAGTGTTTTCAGTTCACATATGTGTTGAATGGGGATGCTTGGTCATGCCACCCCACTCTTAAATGCGATGGGAAGAAGCGGGGTGGCGGGCTCCCCTTCGACCTCCAACACCTATTTAGGGGGTAAATAATGTATTGCCTTCTAAACTGGAATGTACATGTATATGATAGATATTTTAAGTTTCTATTTAACTAGGAAGACTCGAACATAACAAAAAATGCACTTTTCGTAGAGAGGCATAGACTATTATAAAGTTAAAAAAGACCAAAAATGATACAATTACTAGAACGTAGGCTAGATTGGACATGCTGATAAACCATGAAATAAAAATGAAAATAATTTGGAGCATGGAATAAAACTAAGAAGAGGCATCATAGTCTGTGGCGACAACCTGAATTGGGTCTTCGTTGTTACTATAGGGGGGCTACCTACCAGTGGAGGAATACCAAGGTGCCTCTCAATGCGATCAAGGTGATGGTCTAGGTCCCTCATATAGTAAGGATGCAAATGCTTTAGAGGGTGAAGGATGTTTGCTCAATGCTTTAGGGGATCTATCATAATTTGACACCCCCACCACTGCATGGAGGAAACAACCATTAGGTTTCAGGATCTCACCTAAGCCTTATCTAATGGAGCTATCTTTTATGGAACAAAAAATAGTCATCGATACCAAATTTTAGGAATATTTGATCAAGGCGATGGTCTAGGTCCCTCATATAGTAATGATGCAAATGATTCAGAGGATGAAGGATGTTTGATCAATGCTTTAGGGGATCCATCATAATTTGACACCCCCACCACTGCATGGAGGAAACAACTGTTAGGTTTCAGGATCTCACCCAAGCCTTGTCCAATGGAGCTATCTTTTATGGAACAAAAAACAGTCTATCATCTATTCCAACATCTAAAACCAATCAAATATTTTAGGAAGAAACTCTGTCTAAAAGTTATTTCCACTTATAGGAGCCTTCACATTCCATATAGGTTAACACGTCTTAGATGGGTCTCAGGGTGAGATCCAAAAACCTGGTAGTTGTTTTCATCATGAAGTGGTAGGTGTTTCAATCTCCTTTCAAAGCTTTCTCACTCAATGGGAGACATGTGCACACTTACAGGGCATGGTGAGAGACACGATAGGGATATGAGAGCAAGTTTTTAGGAAGGGAAAGGAACAATTTATAGGCCTTAATAGAGGAGCCACTGAGGCAAATAAGGATCCATGTGGCTTAGTGTTAAGTGAAATAGGGAGAAAAAAGAGATTAAAACAATTAATAATACATAGGAAAGTAGATTTGGCTTGAAAGGGAGTAAAGAGGAAAACATAGAGCCCACCAAAAAAGCTAGTAAGATAAAGTAAGAATCTATAATATATAGAGCGAATAAAAAATACAAATCCCCAAGAACGAGTCGAGAATTACTTGGAGAGTGCCTAACAAGAAGTTGGCTAGGGAAATATTAGCAGTGAATTAAATAGCACAAATAAAAATGACACAAAGAAAAGGATTCAAACCATAAATAATCAAGATAACTTCCACTTAAGAGGTCCAATACCTAAAGAGTCTGCCATCTAACTATTCAACTAATTAGCACATAATTTCGAAACCATTAGTAGAGAATAATTACGTGCGGAAAAAAAATACCTCACTAGTGATTTTGGATTTGTAACGCTACCGAGATCGTGCTGATCGCAATAAAGTTTTGGGGATGACTCTCCACCTAATTGTAGGCTCAACCACACATAATATTTCTACAGTTGGCTACCCCTGAGCTCTCAATCAACTACTATTGCTAGGAAATCCAATGTCTCACAACACTCTTCTTCCAAAATAATGAATGTATCTCATTAACTAGAACAAATTGTTCCAAAAATGGAAGTGGATTGAAAAGTGATCTGCATAGACACAATCCATGTGTCAAGAAGCAATGTTTTATTTCTTTGTCTTAAGTTTTAATTAACTCAACATTTTTCTTAATTTAATTCTTGCTTAGTTTATTCCTTTTTACTTTTTGTTAACTTTGCTTATCCTTACTATTTTAATATATTTTTTATTTAGAACTTTAGTATTTAATATTTTATTTATTTACTATTATTATCTTCTCTTCTTTACTTATTATTTATTTGATATTATTATATTATTATATTTTATTTATTGTTTTACTTATTTATATATCAATATTATTTCATTTATTATGATTATTAATTGTTCTATTTTTCCAGGGCATTACATTAATGATGGAAAGAGAAGAGTTCCAAATAGATTCAACTAATAAAGAGGATCCTTTAAAAATTATCTCATCTCTCTTTCTAAATTTCCCAAAGTATTAAACCAAGGGAGAGTGTCCAAATGCATTTAACAACCGTGTTAGAGAAGGAAAAATTTTGCCAATTAGAAATGGTGTTGGGAATGCTGAGGGGTCTTTGTTTGAGCAAGAAATGGAATCTTCTAAGTGTTCCCATAAGTAAGCGGCGAAGGTGTCGATGTTGAAAAGGTACCCCAAACTTTTTAAATGGACAATTAATTTATATTATATTAACATATTATAATATTAATTATTTATATTATAATATTATAATATTAAAAGGATTTGTAATCATTTTACTAGCTTATTTATTAATAAAAATAATATATTATTCATTAACCCTCTGTAATTAAATTTTATAAACTAACTTACTAATAACGGCTATTTTTTAACGGCTAGTTTTCAACGACTAGTTTTCAATGGCTATCTCAGGGCAATGATGCATCCTCACAATTTATTCATTAAGATCGATCATATTTTTTCATGTTGTCCTAATGATGAGAAATGTCGACCAAATCCTAATGATGTGATTAATCCGAAAGAAATTTCTCTAGGTTTTAATATCTTCATGTTTCATTCTCTTAAAGGAATCTAATGTTTTAAATAAGGAATGTAATGCTTTTAAAATTTGATAAGTTTTAATTCCTTCAGATTTCATGGAAGTGGTAAATAGTGCATATTATTCCTTATACACAATAGAGTTGACTTCTTAGATACTAATATGTGGCGAGAATTCTCATCCATTCATCTTCTAGAAGATTACTTAATTTCCTAAATACACTCGATTATGGATTATTCAAAACTTCTTATATTCAAGTTACATTATAAGTGTGAAGATCATGTGTCACATTATTCATCACCCATATTTTTCATGAGCTTTTATTCAAATGTTTTATTTATATTTCATGTTGACATATATTTTTTTGGCAATGGGTATTATTAATGTCCACTAGAACAAAAAAAAATATCCATAGATATCAAGCAAAGAACCTAGATTTGAAAGGACTAGCCCACCCCCTTTTGACATGCTCAAAATTCACTCTAATCTATTTATTGAATCCCTCAATAAGGGTCCTCTTTCGCAAGGTGGGATAATGAATCACCTTGTGGGAGTAGCTACCATCATCATATGTAACCATTCCATTCAACCAAAATTATGCCTAGTAAGAGCCTCTCTAAGTGTTTATATGGTAATTTGAAATTTCAATTTGACGGTTATAGTATTAGGGCATGTGCAATGTTTAGTCACTCCTCTGTTTTGGCCCTTGAAAATCACATATTCTTAGTGCATGGTTTACTTATTTTGGCTATTCCTATATTTCTCAAAAAAATTTCATCCTTGGTTCTTAAATATCACATATCTTTCTAGTTTTATGATTTTTACTTCTAGTGAGTTATTGTCAAACTAGGAGGTAACTCCGCAAATCAGAATGTTTATTAGATGAAGAATGTGCATGTATTTATATATGGAGGTGAGGCTATTGGGATTCATCTCCCAATGACTCTTGGCCTTCCTTATTTCCTAATATTATTTAATATACAATATTAAATATCCTCACCCAACCCTTAGGATTAGGTGTCAACATTCCCCCCTTTAATCCGAAGGGATGTTGGTGAGCCCAAGCATCGATCTGAAATTTTCAAACTTTTCTCTTCCAAGTGCTTTGGTGAAGATGTCAGCAGTTTGCTCATTTGTGGAACAATGATGTAGATGGATGGTTTTGGCCTGAACATGATGTCGAATGAGATGGTACTTTGTATTGATGTGCTTTTTTCGATCATGGAACTTTGGGTTCTTGGCCAACTTTATTGCAGAAGTGTTGTCGATCATGAGTGGAGTGGAATACATTTGTTTCATCTGCAAATCTTCCAGGATTTTCCGGAGCCACACAATTTCCTTTGTTGCTTCAGCTGCTGCCACATATTCTGCCTCGGTCGTGGAGTCTGCTGGAACTGACTGTTTGCGTGATCTCCATGAGACAGCTCCTGATCCAAGACTCATGGTGTAACCTGTAGTAGACACCCCTGTTTCTTTGTCGCCATCAAAGTCTGAATCAGAGTATCCGATCAAGCTGAAGTCGCCTACCTATGTATATTTGAGTCCAAAGTCTTGAGTCCCCTTCAAGTACCTTAACACTCTTTTTGCAGCAGACCAATGTCCTTCACAAGGTTTTTGCATAAACCTTGAGAGGATTCCAACAACAAATGAAATGTCAGGTCTGGTGGTGGTCAGGTAGATAAGACTTCCTATAAGCTGTCTGTACTTAGTTGCATCCTCGAATTACTTCCCTTCAATAGATGTGAGCTTCAAGTTTTATTCCATTGGAGTGGTTAAGGGATTGCATTCATCCATGCCAAACTTTTTCAAAAGTTCTCTAATGTACTTCTTTTGAGAAAGAAATATAAATTTAGGATGTTGAATTACTTCAATACCCAGATAGTAATGAACATGACCCAAATTAGTCATTTCAAAACCTTTCTTCAATTCTTTCTTCATGGATGCAATATAGCTCTCATTGTTCCCTGTTATCAAAAGATCATCTACATACACCACAAGATATACAACTGTTTTTCCAACTTTCTTAACAAACAAAGTTGCATCATCAAGATCAAAATGTTTGAAGTCAAGTTTCAGAATATGCTCGGTTAATTTCTCATACTAGGCTCGTGGTGCTTGCTTGAGGCCATACAAGGATTTTATAAGCTTGCAAACTTTGTGTTCTTGGCCCTTTACAACAAATCCTTCTGGCTGGGACATAAAAACTTTCGCCTTTATATCTTTATTCAAAAAGGTGGTTTTTACATCCATCTAATGGACTTTCCATCCATTCTGAGCTGCTAGGGCAAAGAGATTCCAGATGGTGGTCCATTTTGCTGTGGGAGCAAAAGTTTCTTCATAATCGATTCCTTATTTTTGTACAGAAGCAATTTTACTAAGCACACATTGCCAATGGCAATCGAGTAGTCCATCTACTATGTACTTGTTCTTATGACCCACCCTGACAGTTAAACTTTCCTTTTCCCAAAGGCGGATCAACCGGCTTCCAAGTGCCATTCTTTATCAAGGCATCATACTCCTTCTGCATCGCTTCTTTCCATTCATCATGAGAAGCGGCTTCTTTGAAGGAAGTTGGTTCATGATCTGTAGACAAACTCAATTCACAGTTATAAGCAATATCCATATCAACGGGAGAATCAGAATTATCTACATCACCTTCGATTTGTTGAGTGGAACTTCTTGTTCCTGTTTTTCCAACCTCATCAGGATGAACATTCTCCAGTGTCTTTGTCAGCCATTTGGGAGGACCTTTCTGAGATGGCCCAGGCTGGTCATTTGACTGAGTTGGGATTGATTCAAAATTCAATCTCCCAATTCTGTCAATCACATCATCCAATGTGTCATCCGTGGTTGTTTCTTCATGTGGGGGAGAGAGTGCTTCAGGACATGATTCCACAGTTTGATTCAATATCGAAATCCCCCCTTCAAGATGTGGAATCTGATTATCAAATTCTTGGAAAGACTTTGCATGTGTGAATCTATCCAGGAGATCAAGTTGCCGCTCAACAACCTTGTCACTCTTGGAAGATTCAAGAAATATGACATCTCTTGCTATCACAAACTTCTTATTTGCTTCATCATAGAGACGATATCCTTTGGAGGTATTGGATTACCCCAAGAAGATACATTTTCTGCTTCTAGCACCAAGTTTGTTCCTTTGACCCTTGGGTATCAAGGCATAACAGGTGGACCCAAAGACCCTGAAATGCTTTACCGAAGGAATGTGGCCATGCCACATTTAAAAAGGAGTTTTGTTTCTAATTGAACTTGAAGGACACCTATTCTTTATGTAAATAGCACATAGAACTGCATCAGCCCAAAACATCAATTTTACATTCTTGAAAAATAACATGGAGCGAACCATATTTTAAATAGTTTTGTTCATTCTTTCAGCTACACCGTTCTGTTGGGGATTATATGGCACAGTTGTTTGATGTTTGATTCCATATTGACGAAGATAATTTTCAAATTTTTTTGAAGTGTATTCTTTTCCATTATCAGTACGTAGAGAGCCAATATGAGTTTGTGCATCATTTTCAATCCATGCATGAAAATTCTTGAATGTTTGAAAAACATCAGACTTGTTCTTCAATAAGTAAATCCAACACATTCTGATTTGCGGAGTTACCTCCTTGTTTGATTGATCGTTGGAAAGAGGGTGCGGGTGAAAAGAGGGGAGGCCGAGAGGCCAAAATAAAATTTAGGAATGGCAGAGTGGCAGGTATCTGCTGGAACTGAAAATTGCAGAATTTCAGGGACTGCAAATTGCAGAATCTTCAAGAGCTGCAAAAATCAGAGCTGTGCATAAATTGCAGCGATAGTAAAAAAAATGCAGAATTGCAGTATATAGCATCAATCTAATGGAGCAACAAAACTAGACATAAAAACTGACTGAGCAAAAGAATGTTGGCAGGAATGAGGAAGTTACACCACAGGCAAAAATGCCAATAGTGGGACTGGATCTGATACCATGTCAAACCAGGAGGTAACTCCGCAAATCAAAATGTTTATTAGATGAAGAATGTGCATGTATTTATACATGGAGGTGAGGCTATTGGGATTCATCTCCCAATGACTCTTGGCCTTCCTTATTTCCTAATATTATTTAATATACAAAATTGAATATCCTCACCCAACCCTTAGGATTAGGTGTCAACAGTTATTGCTGCTTGACCTCCTAGACACTCTCCCTTGTGGGAATTATTCCTCTATCTTGTTGGGAACTAGTTACTCTAGTTTAGTCAACTATGGTTTCATAAAGTTTTGGTTTGTCAACACATTGGAAATTTTGTTGTGTGGCTTGTGGAGCAGGAAAGCCTCTATCATGTGTTGGATTTAATTCTCCCTTTGGGAAGTTTTTTTTTTGTAATAATTTTATCCTCAAAATGTTCTTTAAGCATTGGTATCATTGTTCCTTTTTGCATGTAATTATCAATGATTATAGTGAATCCCAAGAGTTCAAAAGGGATATATCAATGTATGAAGTGTCCATACAAGTAGAACCTATCCTTTTTGGGAAACTTCTAAGATTCATGAAAATGAATAGTAGTGCACTTCAAAAAATGTCATAATTATGAATTCTCCAGTGCAACAAAGGAAACAAATCAATGTCAAGGTTGGTAGGTGTAGAGGGAGGGTTTAGTGTGCCTTAGAGGAAGAATTGAATTGTCTTATTCATGGAGTTTGGGCAAGGCATGAAGAAATAGGAAGAAGGTTGTAGACTTTTCTGCAAGGAGTTCTCCAAGAACTTTATCTTCACATACAAAAGATAACTATAGTTAAGGATTAAAAAGTGATAATTAATCACATTCATTATGTATCCTCTTTATCCAATATTTCACTCAAATCCCTCCTCAATTGGATTATAATATATTTGAATGTTATCCATGCGATCAAATTATGGCATGTTATTAGGAAAAATGACACCACGTTGGATTAGTGGTGAAGAAATCAATCATTTTGTTATGGAAACCCTCTTTTTGAATGATTACATGATTCACCACCCCAACCCTTGACAAGGACAAGTAGAAGTGGATTTAGAAGCATTAAGGGGGATCAAAAAGTATAAATGTGTGCTGAGGATTTGCATAATCTCATATGTGTGCTCTTTTCCAATCCTTAAGGTGAGCCTTATTGTGGGAAGGGGAACACAATGCTGGAGTTTTTTAGATAAATTTACATAGTGATGCACCAACAAATTAGACGAAACTCCTCTAATGTGTAGATTGGCTCCATATTTTTGATCCTTGGGGGTGAAATATTTGTTTTCTTCAAGTGAATTAGTTTTGGTCCTAGATTGTACTACATGGGGTAGAGAGCAGGTCCTATTTTGACTAGTTAGCCTTGACTTCATCGCGAGATGGAGATTGTGCTTCACCCTTTATAGTGGGAATGGACACGAGATTCATCAGAGAATATGCCGACTCTACGAGATTGATGTTGATATCTATATGTCTATATTTATTATTCAATTAGTATTTTTCTGTAGTGGATTTTGTCACACTGTTGTGGCCAGAGGCATTATTAGCAGCCCTACGTGGAAATCTGAATCCATTTCAAGGCTTCACTAGGTTTTTTACAAGGGGAATTCATGGGATTTGTGGAAATTTATTCAAAAGTTATGAGATTTGTGAGTAAGGGACCAAACCTATCATCTTTAGGAGGGGAATATTGTCTTTATCATTCTACCTTGGTTCTTTGTCATCGAATCTTGCTAAATAGCCTAGGAAAGTATGTTGGAGGCCTATTTCATTTAAATACATAGGTTAGATACGTGCTTCTCTCATAATATTTCGAAAACACCCTCCCTCCTCTCAAGAATAAGAAATCAAGGATTTTTAGGATGAAATGCTACAAACATAACTCAAGCACAATAAAATTACCTTTATAGTCTCCACAACAATGGAAATTCTAGTTGATCAGAAAATGAATCTCCAACAAGTTGAAGATGAAATTAGTATCACGAGAAAAAATATTGAGGAACTGCAACTTGCTCCTGCTATAGATAATCATTCCTCTATTTATTTATTTGACTTTGTTAATGTTTATGAGGTTATCCTCCAAATATTAATGTTCCAACTCATGCTATGGAGCACGTTCCCTCCTAGGAGGAAGCAAAGTATACCTTTTAATGTATTTATTATATGGAAGTGTTGGTATGTTTAATATTAGGGGTGTTTTTTTAAGTATATACTAGTCAAATATATAATTAAGAATTTTTGGTCTTCAAACAATGCCACTACTTTTGAAACAATGTAAAGCTTATAGCTGGTGGTCACTTCAACCAATTTTTGTACCTTTGATGTAATGTTGTGCCTCTAGACATAGATTTTTTGATTGTAGTAGTTCTAATTATGGTTAGAATAAAATAAAAAAAACCATAAAATAAATGTCTGAGAGGTAGAATATATCATCGATCAGAGTAAATATTCACTCTAGAATTTCCAAGCACAAGTTGCGAACAAATTCAACCCAAGCAAGTTTTAAGGGAAAAGATACAATTTACCAAATCCTAGAAAACATAAATGTTGGAAATCAATACTCCCTTTCTTCCAACATGAGTAGGATGGTATGCTTTTTTTTTCTCTATATGTTTAGTAATAAATTTATATTTTTAGGTGTTTCTCTATAGATGTTAACTTGTAGGAATTATAAAATGCTTTTATGGTGGACTTATGCATGTTATGTTTTCTCCCATATGGAAACTTCCTTGAAAATTAAAAACAATCTTGTCTTATACTTTTTCTATTTAATATTATTACTTTTATAATGTAAATTCTACCATTTTTATATTGAAAAAATAAAATAACCAAAAACATTGTCAAAATTGAAAACATGTTATGATCAATTAATATTTATTATCCATATTAATTTAAAATTAAACTAAAATATACATTTTAAAAATATCTAAATAAATTTATTTTATCTAAAAAATTATTATAAAAAATAAAAAATATTTACAATATTAAAATAAAGATGATTTCCTCTTAATTTTTTTTTTCTTTTGCTTTTTGTTTTTGTTTTGTTTTGTTTTTTTTTTAATATTGTATTTTTAATAATAAATAAATAATTAAAAAATAAAGGAAATATATATACAAAATTAAAGTAGGAGCTAGGGTAAACATATAAATTAAATGGCTCGAAAATGGTCATAAACATCAATCCATAATAAGCATAAAAATTGACAGATAACTCTTAGAGCAGAGAGAGATAACTGTAAACTCACAAATATAAGAAAATTAAACTCAAATTGAAAGATTGACCTAAGTGGCTTTATATTAGAGTAGTAGTAATGCCTAATGTACTTTTTCTTTTCCTTAGAGTAGAGAAACTAATAAATATAAGAAAACTAAACTCAAATTGAAACACTGACCTAAGTGGCTTTAGATTAGAGTAGTAGTAATGCCTAATGTACTTTTTATCCACATTGAAATCCATTCGATTCTAAATGCATAATTCTAAATGCCTAATATGCATATTCATATTCATATAATTCCTTTCGATTTCATTTACTTGGTCATCACATATTTCCACTACAATAGTAATATAGGGCCTTAACACTCAATTCGAAAGATTCTTCTCATCGCAAATTCAAAGTTGAATGAAATAGGGGAATTTCATGAGCAAGCTGATCTGAAGAGTTGTCTTCATGCAATATAAGATATGACGAGGGATGGGAAGAGTACTCAATGATTTCATTATTTTCACTTGCATTATGGATAATCTCGCCACCTTCTGCCAAATGAGAGGTTGGATCATAAGATGAATGAATTGAATAATATGGAATATCTTTGTCACAAGTAGATGTACCGCAGATGGTAGAGCACAAGGGATAGTGAGATGAAGAGGAAGTTCCGATAAGCACATATTCTTTGACCGAATTAAATTCTAGATCTAAAGTAAATTGTTCATGAGCAACTTAAATATTAGGTGATACAATCGAGCATTCATGATTTCCTACATTAATAGATTCATCATCATTGGAATGATCTTTTCCCAAGGATACAGATTGATCGAAAGAATTGATTGCATTTGATTCATTACCAAGATTAGCATATTGAAAATCATCCAAGAATGGGAGTGCATAATTTTCACATGGAGACCACTACGAGTTGATTAATTATTTTTTGAACATCTCAGTTATCATACCAATCAAAATTTTGATGAATATCCTTAGTAAAATGGTGAAGATAATGAATGGAAGCAAATGATAAGGTACGACACCAATTCTTAACATGACCTTAGAGAGTGAGGGTGAATAGAAGACACATAACATCTTCATCATTGATTTGGAGGGTTTTAAAAAACCCAAGAAAAAAATTTATGTGCCTCGATAAAAATATACCACTCTCTCCATTAAAATTGAATTGGGACAATGCATGAACAAGTTATGAAGGGATTGAAATATTTCCAAGAGGAAGGTTAGAAAAAAAATTCAGGATTATGATTTGGGAAAGAGCCATTTATGGCAGGAGATTCAAAACAGACTCAAGGGGCTCCAATTTTCATCTGGCCCTCCTTCTAGTGCCATTGTTGATGGTGACGGAAATCCACCAACCAAGGGGTCTCCCTGATGTGAATTTCCAATTAGAGCTCACACCGTTTTTAGTAAGAGCCCCATCTAGAATATGAACATGATTTCCATGTATTATTATAGATATTCCTTGGTTCTAAATGTCAGCAAGAGAGAGGAGCGAAAATGCACATTTAAAAAGCTAGGGGGTGTGCCTAGTGAGTGTTCAATCGTATGTGTGTCAAATTTATTTCACTGTGGAGGGGAGGAAAAGTGAGAATCTAAGAGAGAGGTAGTAGTATCTCTCTAATGCCTTGTGAGAGGAGCCAATGTGAACATTTCCTTTTCTCATACAATGAGGATGTATATATAACCAAGGGGTGATGCTTCATCCTCCTCATGACTCTTTGACCACCCTAATGACTGTTTGAAATCCTATGACTTTTCAACTTACATGACTCTTCATATTCCATGTGTGTCCTTTGGACTTCCACTTTACAATAAATTTTGAATAAAACTTACATGATCCACAATACTTGTGTGGCATATGATGAATTGGGACAGGACATGACATGAAACTGATGACATGGACTGCATGATGATGTGACAATGCCAAGTTGTCCTTCTTGTTGCTTCTTTCTTTGTATCTTATTGAACATATGTTGCATTTTCTTCTTCTTCCTCCTCCTTATGAATTTAAGATGAAGATTCTTCCATGTGATTTTGATCTTCATCTTCTATTAGAGCTCCATGTTCCTTCATATTCTTGCCTAATGATCATCTTATCTTTTCAGCTCCATATGTGTCTTCTAGTATGTCCTCCTTCTCCATCTCCTTCTTAATCATCTTGCCATAACATGATAGAGTACCTATGTCTGCAATCCACTCATGAAAATATGACATCATTTCGATAAATCCCTGTCCAAGATAACGCATATTTAGACTGAGCCAAAACCGGGTGACAGACTATCAAAGAGGCTCAATAATTGTGCAGTTACGTATATTAGGAACTTAAGGGTGAAGTTTGAGCCTTAAGATTGCGCAATGCATAATTCATGTTCGGATAAGATCACATTTTTAATGTATTTCACATTTTTCGTGTAGCAGGGTCTATCAAAAGTAGGCAACATAGGTATTCCTTGTATGAGAAATTAAATTTTGCATCCAACGAAAGGTCTTGTTTGAAATTTGAGTAAAACCTTAGGACGATAAGTTGAAAATACAAGTTGAAAAAGTAGTTTTATTTTTATTTTTTAATATTTTTATTTTTTTTACTCCAAAAATGGTGAATCATCCCCATGGTTGACATAATCATCTTGAGTCTTATTGATTCTTATAAATTTTATTTTTGTTCTACAATTTTCTTAGGAGGATCATTTTATACCTAAAAAGTTCTCTAATGTTGTAGAAGATATGGGATAACAAAAATCCAAATCAAATTCGAGACTCAAATTATGAATAGTAACATCATATTGCGGAATGGAGGAGTTAGTATTAACTATAGGATTCATGAGCCATTCTAGAATTTCCTCCATTGAATATGAATTGTGACCTCCACTATCAAAGAGGCTCAATAATTGTGCAGTTACGTAGCTCAGGAACTTAAGGGTGAAGTTTGAGCCTTGAGATTGTGCAATGCATAATTCATGCTCGGATAAGGAATAAAATTGCGTAGTGTATGAGCTTAGGGCGATAGGGTGAGGGATTTTTCATTACTTTAGCCAATTGCGCAGTTCTGGAGGAAAGATGAGCCCAGGTGATTGGGAAATTATGCAATTCAAGAGTTCAGGGCTAAGGCTTGAGGCTTGAGATAGCTCAGTGTGAATTTTATATAGGACTAGGGAGATAAACTGCACAGTTTCTAGACTTAGTGAGCTCAGCTACGTGGTTTTTCACTGCTTTGGAAAACTATGTAGTTATGGTAGGCAGAGGAGGCTGGGCCATTGTGTAACTATGTAGCTCAAGAGCTTAAGGGATGAGCTTGATATGAGAGAGTGTGTAGTGCGTATTTGAGGCTAGGATGGGAAGCTGAATTGCTAAATTCTATGAGCAAGGTGAGGCTTGAGCACTCAATTTGTGAAGTTTGTAGTTATAGAAGGAGAGGTTAGAATTAAGAATTCAATTTATGAAGTGAGAAATACTGAAAGGCATGAACTACACATTGCGTAGTGTCAAGGGACAAGGATGTATCTTGAGGGTTGGAATTTCGCAGTGCATAGTTGAGGAAGGCTGGACGAGGCTAGGTTGTTGGGAAATTTATGGAAATTGGCTAAGTGTGGGACCGAAGAGACTAATGTGAACAATGATATGACTTGACTATGATCACACAAGATGCCTTAAATATATTAGTGGGAGAGCTAATATGGTTGAGCTTTGTGACCTCCACTTGAAGTTTAGAGATCTGATCATAAGATGCCTTAAATATATTAGTGGGAGAGCTAATATGGTTTAGCTTCGTGACCTCCACTTGAAGCTTAGGAAGTTTAGAGATCTGATCATATTCGACTATAGGTGAAGCAATTGCTGGTGCAACATCCATTTTCAATAGAGAATTTTTTTTTCTCATTTTGAAGAATATATATGTTTTGATTTTTTTGGGTAGAAAATGCTGGAACCACAAGGTTCTGAGCAACCCACATGGAGGTGACCCATGCCCGTGCATGAAGTCAAACCTCAACGCATTGGATTGCGAGGCGGGGATTGCATTATAGCTTCTTTAAACAAAGGCACAATAAGGGTTGTTATTCTCTCCCACACATTATCTCTGCAGAGATAAAAATGGAGACTCTTCTTCAACGGTGCAATTTCCAAAATGAATATATGTAGACACAAATAAATAATAAGAACACAAAATTTTAAAGATGAGAGTTATCTTATACTACTTATTTATGATTACACAAGAAATACATGGGCTGCATTTCTTGAAGAAAAATACAAAGCATTTGAGAAGTTTAAAGGTTTCAAGCCATAGTTGAAAATTATACTAATTTAAAAATAAAGTGCTTAAGATCAAATAGAAGAGGTGAGTTTGTCAACATAGGAATCATATAGGAATTAGTTTCAAACAAAGGAGTACTCAACATAAAATCCATTGGAAGCTGTACATGTGGACCTCTTAGAGCCAATAAGAACACAAAATTTGAAATATGAGAGTTATTTTATACTACTTATTGATGATTACACAAGAAAGACATGGGTTGCATTTCTTGAAGAAAAATAAAAAGCATTCGAGAAGTTTAAAGGTTTCAAGCCATATTTGAAAATGAGACTAATTTAAAAATAAAGTGCTTAAGATCCAATAGAAGAGGTGAGTTTACTTCTAATGAATTTGGTGAATTACGTGAGAATCATGAAATCAAGAGACATTTTTCGACAGCAAGGAATCCACAACAAAATGGAGTTGTAGAAAGGAATAACATAATTGTATAGGAAATGGATAGAAGAATGTTGAATGAAGCCAAACTACTCAATGCCTTTTTGGGAGAAGAAATTGGCACAATAATCTACATTTTGAATAAAGAATAAATTAGAGTGAACAACCGCAAGCCACCTTATGAATTATGGAAGGGTAAGGCTGGATGGGGCTAGGTTGTTGGGAAATTTATGGAAATTGGCTAAGTGTGGAACCGAAGAGACTAATGTGAAAAATGATATGAATTGACTATGATCACAGAAGATGCCTTAAATATATTAGTGGGAAAGCTAATATGGTTGAGCTTTGTGACCTCCACTTGAAGTTTAGAGATCTGATCATAAGAGGCCTTAAATATATTAGTGAGAGAGCTAATATGGTTTAGCTTCGTGACCTCCACTTGAAGTTTAGGAAGTTTAGAGATCTGATCATATTCGACTATAGGTGAAGCAATTGCTGGTGCAACATCCATTTTCAATAGAGAAAATGTTTTTCTCATTTTGACGAATATATATGTTTTGATTTTTTTGGGTTGTAAATGCTGGAACCACAAGGTTCTGAGCAGCCCACATGGAGGTGACCCATGCCCATGCATGAAGTCAAACCTCAATGCATTGGATTGTGAGGTGGGGATTGCATTGGAGCTTCTTTAAACGAAGGCACAATAAGGGTTGTTATTCTCTCCCACACATTATCTCTACAGAGATAAAAATGGAGACTCTTCTTCAACGATGCAATTTCCAAAATGAATATATGTATACACAAAGAAATAATAAGAACACAAAATTTGAAAGATGAGAGTTATCTTATACTACTTATTGATGATTACACAAGTAAGACATGGGTTGCATTTCTTGAAGAAAAATACAAAGCATTTGAGAAGCTTAAAGGTTTCAAGCCATAGTTGAAAATGAGACTAATTTAAAAATAAAGTGCTTAAGATCAAATAGAAGAGGTGATTTTGTCAACATAGGAAGCATATAAGAATTAACTCAACATAAAATCCATTGGAAGTTGTACATGTGGACCTTTACAAGCCAATAAGAACACAAAATTTGAAAGATGAGAGTTATCTTATACTACTTATTAATGATTACACAAGAAAGACATGGGTTGCATTTCTTGAAGAAAAATACAAAGCATTCGAGAAGTTTAAAGGTTTCAAGCGATAGTTTAAAGTGAGACTAATTTAAAAATAAAGTGCTTAAGATCAAATAGAAGAGGTAAGTTTACCTCTAATGAATTTGATGAATTACGTGAGAATCATGAAATCAAGAGACATTTTTCGACAGAAAGGACTCCACAACAAAATGGAGTTGTAGAAAGGAATAACATAATTGTACAGGAAATGGATAGAAGAATGTTGAATGAAGACAAACAACTCAATTCCTTTTTGGGAGAAGAAATTGGCACAATAATCTACATTTTGAATAAAGAATAAATTAGAGTGAACAACCGCAAGCCACCTTATGAATTATGGAAGGGTAAGGCTAGATGGGGCTAGGTTGTTGGGAAATTTATGGAAATTGGCTAAGTGTGGGACCGAAGAGATTGATGTGAATAATGATATGACTTGACTATGATCACAGAAGATGCCTTAAATATATTAGTGGGAAAGCTAATATGGTTGAGCCTTGTGACCTCCACTTGAAGTTTAGAGATCTGATCATAAGAGGCCTTAAATATATTAGTGAGAGAGCTAATATGGTTTAGCTTCGTGACCTCCACTTGAAGTTTAGGAAGTTTAGAGATCTAATCATATTTGACTGTAGGTGAAGAAATTGCTGATGCAACATCCATTTTCAATAGAGAAAATGTTTTTTCTCATTTTGACGAATATATATGTTTTGATTTTTTTGGGTAGTAAATGTTGGAACCAAAAGGTTCTGAGCAGCCCACACGGAGGTGACCCATGCCCGTGCATGAAGTCAAAACTCAACGAATTGGATTGCGAGGTGGGGATTGCATTGGAGCTTCTTTAAACAAAGGCACAATAAGGGTTGTTATTCTCTCCCACACATTATCTTTGCAGAGATAAAAATGGAGACTCTTCTTCAACAGTGCAATTTCCAAAATGAATATATGTAGACACAAAGAAATAATAAGAACAAAAAATTTGAAAGATGAGAGTTATCTTATACTAGTTATTGATGATTACACAAGAAATACATGGGTTGCATTTCGTGAAGAAAAATACAAAAAATTGATAAGTTTAAAGGTTTCAAGCCATAGTTGAAAATGAGACTAATTTAAAAATAAAGTGCTTAAGATCAAATAGAAGAGGTGAGTTTTTCAACATAGGAAGCATATAAGAATTAGTTTCAAACAAAGGAGTACTCAACATAAAATCCATTGGAAGTTGTACATGTGGACCTCTGCGAGCCAATAAGAACACAAAATTTGAAAGATGAGAGTTATCTTATACTACTTATTGATGATTACACAAGAAAGACATGGGTTGCATTTCTTGAAGAAAAATACAAAGCATTCGAGAAGTTTAAAGGTTTCAAGCCATAGTTGACAATGAGACTAATTTAAAAATAAAGTGCTTAAGATCAAATAGAAGAGGTGAGTTTACCTCTAATGAATTTGATGAATTAAGTGAGAATCATGAAATCAAGAGACATTTTTCGACAGCAAGGACTCCACAACAAAATGCAGTTGTAGAAAGGAATAACATCATTGTACAGGAAATGGATAGAATAATGTTGAATGAAGCCAAACTACTCAATTCCTTTTTGGGAGAAGAAATTGGCACAATAATATACATTTTGAATAGAGAATAAATTAGAGTGAACAACCGCAAGCCACCTTATGAATTATGGAAGGGTAGACTTGCAATGCTCAAATACTTCAAAGTATTTGGGAGAAAGTGCCATACAAAGATAAATGAGAACAATTTAGGTAAGTTTTATTCCAAAATAGACAATTTATATTTCTTACCCATGCATCTCGAAGGAATCCATACAAATATTACAACAAAATACTTCACAAGGTGGTGGAAAGTATTGATTTAAGAGTGTATGAGGAAATACCTTAAAAAGAAAAGTCACAAACAAATGAAATCCATAGGAGACAATTTATAGAGAACCAAAAAGGAAGAAGAAGAGGGAGAAGAAAATAAAGAACAAGAAGAAATAGAATGTCAATATACATAGACACCATCTAGACTTATCCAAAAGTATCATACAAAAATTCATATTTTTTGTTATATCAGACTAGAAGAATATTGGTAAGTACACCAATACAATCAAACGCTTATTTGCTATCTAAAATAGAACCCAAGAACTTTACACAATATAATGAAGATAAAAATTGGGTTAATGTTATGGAAGACGAGCTAAATTATATTTAGAATAATGAGACATGCGAACTTGTGTCCAAACCAAAAGACAAGAATGTGATTGGTAATGAGACATGGGAACTTATTTCCAAACCAAAAGACAAGAATGTGATTGGCGTCAAATGGGTCTTTAAAAATAAGTTGAATGAAGATGGGAAAGTAGTAATAAATAAAGAAAGATTGGTCTGTAAAGGGAATGCTCAAGTTGAGAGTATTGACTTTGAATAAACACTTGCTCCAATTTACAAATTACAAGCAATAATAATGTTTTTGGTAGTTATGTGTTTCAAGAACTTCAAAGTCTATCAAATGGATGTGAGGTTAAGAAGAAGTAGATATTCAACAACCATAAGGATTCAATTCTTAGAAAATGAAGATAATCTATGTAAACTAAAGAAAGCACTTTATGGACTAAATCAAGCTCCAAGAGTTTGGCATTAAACACTGGATAAATAACTATAATAACAAGGATTCAAAAAAAAGAGCTACAAATAGAAACCTCTCCATCAAAACATAAAATGAAAATATTTTAGTCATTTTGGTTTATGTGAGTTATATCATTTTTGAAAGTAATGCTTACATAATGAGCTAAAAGTTTTTAGAAAATAATATAAAAATAATTTGAGATGGGATGTCCACTTCAATTTATGGATCAATAAGACTGTGTCGAATGTCTTTCAAATTTGTAATTTATCTTTTCTGCCCAACTTGATAACTTTACCAAAAATAGGTAACCCTAACATTATTCCTATTAGGGGTTATTTGGACGACTTTAGAGTTATAAGGGAAAATTATGCTCTTACTTTTCCATATCGTAATATCTATATTAATATTCTTTACTTAGGTATCCCCTCTTTTGACTAAATGGTTTATTATAATGTCAACTTGCTTCTCTTACTTTTCCCTATGGGATAGTTACACTATATATTCCTTGAGCCTATAATAAAAATGGCTCATAAACGCTTAATTTAGCGTAAATAATGAGTGGGTACATTATATTTAATGTAACAGATTCGCTATGAAAAGAATTACCCGGTTAACAGTAATTACGGGTTTTGATTGGCTCCACATGGTAAACCACGAAACATTTAAATCCAAGAGCTACGGTATAGTCATTGCACTGAAATGTTGGGGGCCGCTAGATTCATTGACTAGCAACTAACTCTTAAACTCCGCACATCTTCAAATCCGATTTCCATCGTAACTGTCAATCTCTGTAAATACCAACTGTGCGATCCATTGGTAGAGCATCTTGTCATTATCAGTCTCACAAGTTGCGACCGAATATAACATATGGACCGTCAATCTCGAGTGACGAGGATCATCCGATCCATCAGACATGCAATTATAAATAAAAATTATAATTTTTTCTCTAAAAAATATCTTAATTACTATTTTCTCTAGATATAAAAAATTAGATATTTTCTCTAGAAAATATCTAGAAAAAATTATACACAATCCTATATCTACATTTTCTTCATTGCAATCAATTTATTTATTTATAGTTTTTATTTTCTATTCTAGTGCAGAAAAAATGTGTTATAATTACTTTACTCTTTGCCTCCCCATATTATTTTTTTGATATTTTTTATTTATTCATGTGACTATTTTTTTTTTAATTAATTTTTTTTTATCTCATTATTTTTCATTTTTAATATTATTATTATTTTATTAAAAAATAAAATATATTTTATTACAAATACATACCTTGTAATATAGATTTTTTTTTAATATTGAACGTCATTACAAAATTCAACCTACTTAAAAGAACTTAACAACTATAAATAGAATTAATGTAATTCAAATAAAAATATAATGATTTTATACACATTAGTAATTTTATTCTGAAATTGATACATCACACAAATATCATTAAGATTGTTATAATATAAAAATAAAATGAATAAATAAATTTTTAAAACAAAATAAAAGATGCTTATTAGAAAAAACTCCGTTAAAATTTAAATGAATAAATTTAATATTTAATATAGGTTTGGGAACAAGTACACAATATAGAAAGTTTGAAATTAAGAATATATCTAGGGTGGAGTTTTAGTTCGTTACAGGGATATGTGAATATTTGAATTGATTTTTTAATTAAATTATAAAAATAATAAATTATATTGAGTGAGACGTTCAAATTTTAAATTGCTATATATATTTTGAAAATTGAAAAATTAAGATTTCTTTTTTAAAGTAATAATTTGAAAAAGATATTAATCCATTTCAACTCTTAACTACGAATAGCATGAAGTATCCTCGCGGTGCTGCAATGGAGTTTGGAGGCGTTGTGAAGTTAGCAATATTATTCCGTTGACTGTTGTCGTGCTTGTTGCTGCCAGCACCAGCAGTCTCTCATTCATGGAAGTAGATAGGGTCATGAAGGATGGAGCGTAAATGTTGAACTGAATGTTGCTTGAAGAATAGTTTAAAACTTGAAAGCTAATGCTTGACCGTAACAGACTTGAGATATTTCCTTAGAAAACAAACAAACTTAAAATATTTCATTAAAAAACAATACTCGACGGTAACAGAGTTGAGATATTTCATTAAAAGACAAACAGATTTAAAATATTTCATTAAAAACACACATTTCGGAGGTAGAAAAATCGAAACCTGGGGAAGACGAAAACAGAAGCGAAATTTTCACAAAATATCAGGCTGACTTACATGACAACCCTATTGGGAATCAAGCCTCCGGTTACAGTGTTGCACTGTTGTATTGAAAGTGACAAAATTATTCTTTGGAGCATATGCTGTCCAGTTTGGTGTAGTTATTTAAAGCATGAACAGTACATTTGACCTCATAAGCGCTCTGTTATTCGAAATGATTCCACAGGAAAAGTTCCTTGGCAGCGTGGCATTGGCGCTGGCTTCCTATATCTTGTCCAATAGAATTTGCTGGATCATTCGCAATAGTTGATCGTCCTTAAATGTTGCAGGTTCTCTATTCCTCTTTAAATGTTGCAGGTTCTCTATCCTTGAACTTCTTTCGCCATTGCTGGAAAGGAGATCACACCATTGCATTTTGCATTCGGAGAGAAACGTGAGAGAGGCTTTATTTCATACTGAGAATGATTTATAGGGCTTAGAGTTAGTTATTAGTTATTAGTTAGTTAGCAACATAAATAAATGGGGTGGTGTATCCAATGGTTTAAAACATTTCAATCGTCTAACATTTGATGTGAGGGTGTAGACATTTTTTTTTCAGAAGAAAAAAACGCTGTTATATATATTATATAAAACAGTACATGATCAGATACATCTCCAGCATGTAAAAAACAGCGAGAATAGCAACCATAAGCAGCCAATGGAAAGGCCACCCCAACATAGAACGAAAAGCGTCCATATCAAATGCTCAGCAAATATGCGAGCAGAAGGAGGAAATGGAAATGATAGGACAGATTAACAAAAGATATAAACCGAAAATGAGAGATCAATGTATGTGCCAACGACATAAAAAGATACATGGATCGGAAGTCATCAAACCAGATGTGGCAAGTGAATGGATCAAGAAGAGACATATCCGGATGTAGTGTTAAAAGAAAGGAGGGACATATCCAGAAGAAGTGATATTAGCAGAAGTATGGTAGTCCCTGTCTAAAAAGAAGAGACCGGCTCGCTTGAGAAAGAAGCACACTCGCCTGATAAAGAACCATAAACCCATAGCCGGCCACAGAAAACATATCACGCTCGCCTGTAGAAGAGAGATCGAAGCAGAAATAAACACGCTCGCCTGATGGGGTGGGAAAAACAAAAACCTGCAAATGATATCATCACCTCGCAAGTAGATAAACAAAAAACCAAAATTCATAACAATAGCAGCGTCATGGAATGGCAATATCAGTTTGCCAGAAAGTGGCACCATCACGAAAGAGCTGAACCTGCATGATACCAAAGTCAGAGTTTAAACCCATCTTTGATAAACCATCTGCCCTTGTATTGTTGTCCCTGTAAATGTGACTGATAGGAGGCTTGTTGAGCATAGACCATAAACGACAAGCATGAGAAACCCAGCCTTGTAGTCGAGATGGGATGATAGCCAGTGGGTTAGTGATCCAACCAATGGCAATCCTTGAATCGCCGTAAACATGAATATCTTCGAGCTTTAAGTAGATGGCAAAACGCAGGCCACCCCAAAGAGCTATGATTTCCGCTTTGTTGTTGGTACCATTCCCTGCATTAAAATGAATATGGACCCTTTCCCTTTGAGATATCTTAATCCAAGTGCCGCATCCCATAACCCCATTCATGCATGCACCATCAAAATAGACTGCTGGGATGGCCACCTCATGTGGCCGAATGCGAATGGAACAATCCATTATAGGCTTAGGCATCGAAGGACCAACATCCATCCAGTTTGAAATGGCAGAGAAAATACATGGGATCTTAAAGGGTGTGTTTTCGAAGATCATTTTATTTCTACCCAGCCAAACCTCCCATAAAAAGTAGAAGGGGAGAGATCTGTGTTTCCCTTTTAAGTTGTCCCAATCCGACACCACAGATATGAAATCAACCGGGGACCATAAGGGGCCCATGAAATGTACAGAAAAGAGTCTTCATAAATAGATAATAACTGGACAACTAAAGAAAAGATGTGCTGTGGTTTCCGAATCCGATAAGCATATATGGCATCTGAAAGGGCCATAAAAACCCCTCTTCATCAAATTATTACCAGTGAGGACCTTGTCCTTCCACACTAACCAGCCAAAGAGGATAATCTTCGTGGGGATATTCCTCCGCCAAAACCTGTAGAAAGATCTGCTAATCTGATCCAAATATGAAGCCAAATTAATATTCCTGTATATGTCTTTGACCAGTGGAAGTCCATTCTTGGTGGGGCCGTCCCATACAATTTTATCACCTCCGGAGTCCCAGCATAGTCCCTCTGCCCAAAGTCTGTTCGTAAAATACACCCATTCTTCATTCTCCGGAGCTCTTAAACCCAATTGATCAGCCGATTTAAAGATAGGAGCACCATAAGACCATTCGTATATAGCCTGTGAGAGATATAATATACCACGGTGAGCAAGCCTGTGAGAAAGTTGTGGAGATGGCCCGTGTTGTGGAGGAAAACCAATAATCTTAAAATGAGAAATAGGAATACGTCTACCGTCTCGGAAGAGCCAGGCAAACCTGACCGCCATATGCTTGCTAACCTTTTTGAAACTGCCCCAAATGACTGATATACAACGTGGATGTATGAATTGGGAGGAGAGAATCTGATGATAAATGTCACCCACAATATATTTGCATCTGATAACCTCATTCCAGATGCCATCACTGCCCAGTGCTCTCCAAAACGACTTGATTAGCAGAGCGATGTTGAAATTCCTCGTATCTAGAATACTCCATCCATCATGGTCCTTAGGTCTGCATAGCTTCTGTAGTTTGCATAGGTGAATTTTATGTGGCATCTGCGCCCCACCCCATAGGAATTTTGCAATGATGGAATTAATAAGTCTGATAATAACATCTGGAAAGTAATACAGGTGACCCCAATAAACCATCATCTGGGCAAGAACAGCTTGTATCATAATGAGTCGACCCCCCATAGACAACCACCTGTGCGTCCACTTGAACATTTTTCTCCTAAACTTATCAATGAGCCACATCCAGTCCCGTATCTTATAACCGCATGGTTTGATATTGAAACCTAAATAAAGGAAACCCAGAGAGGCTTCTCTTAATTCCATGTCCAAAATGTCAGCGATGCGAGCCAGTTCCCGAAGATCACCATGCTCATAAATGATAAAGGATTTGTGCTTGTTGATGGCCAGCCCAGTAGCCGACTCAAAGCGATTAAAAATAAGATGGATATAGTGCCAATGACCAAAAAGAAGCAAATCATCAACAAACAGTGAGTGCGTGCAAACAACAGTATCAGAGAAAGAGAAACCCATAATGCGACCCTGCTGGACCGCCTTCCGAAGAAGACAACTGAGACCATCCATGATTAAAATGAAGATCAATGGCGACAACGCACATCCTTGTCTGAGACCCCGACCAGCAACAAAAAAGGTGGTAGGAACCCCATTTATAATAACAGCATAGTTCACAGTGGAAATACAAGCCATGATCCACCGAATGATACGAATAGGAAGCCCAACCTTCATGAGAACCATCCTGATATATGCCCAATCAATCGAATCATAAGCCTTGTAAATGTCAACCTTCACCATGACTGCCTTCCTTTTCTCCGTATGCATTGAGTGTAAGATTTCTTGAGCAATTGCCGTGGCATCATGAATGGATCTCCCCTTAAGGAAACCATACTGTTCCTTTGAAATATAAGAAGACAAAGTGTCCTTTATACGCTCAGCAATAATTTTGGATGTGATCTTATAAAGAACATTGCAGAGTGATATTGGTCTGAAATCCGCAAATGTTTGGGGGTCTTCCGTCTTTGAAATAAGAGCAATGAACGTAGAGTTTAGACAGGGAGGAATGTAACCCTGAGTACGTATCTGCTCTACTACTCTAGTCAAATCCTCCCCCAATAAATCAAAGAAATGGACATAAAATTCCGCGGGCCAACCATCCGGCCCCGGACATTTATCCCTTGCAAATGTTTTGAGGACCTTAATAACTTCATTCCCTGTGATCGCCTTATCCAATAAGGCAATAGCAACATTATCAAAAAAACGTGGGATGTGATCGAGCATCCATACCTGATTTTCCATATTTATATCAGACTGTTTTGTATAAAAAGAGGCAAAATATTGCAAAGCCTCATTATGAATCTCATGGCTGGAATGCACATAGGATCCATCTGATTTTTTGATACGCCATATGGCATTCCTACTTCTCCTCTCATTAGCACATCTATGGAAAAATTTGGTATTACGATCCCCCTCGGCGAGCCAAAGAGCCCTGCTCTTTAACCTCCATGTGATCTCTTCAATCCACAGGATTTCTCTTTTCCTAACCCCCAGGCTTCTCAAACACTCCAGTGTATGATCATCAGGATGTATAGAGAGAAAAGAATTTATGATCTTCTCCATTTCGACTTCTATCCATCTGAATTCTTCCCTCAACTTTTTATTCTTCTCTCGTTCCCATTTCTTAGTCATAGCCTTTGTTTTCTGAAGTCTAAGACAAAAGGAATCCCAGATCCCATCAGCCATAGGCATGCACTCCTCTTTCCAAATACCCTCCACCATTCTGGTATATTCCTGATCCTCCAACCAGACTCTATTAAACTTGAAAGGGCGGCCCTTTTCCATAGGTAGATTAGTGCATGTGAGGGAAATGGGCAAATGGTCAGATATGTCAGATGCCATGATGTAAGATCTGGGACCACCCAGTATGTCAATGATTGAATCCTTGACCAATACTCTATCCAGCCTTTTCCCAATGAAGTTATCCTCCGATCTTCCATTGGTCCAAGTAGGCGCCAGAGGGTGTGGCTTGATATCCACCAGTCCATGTGAAAAAAAGATGTCATTCAGATAGCCAACCAAGGGGTCCAAGCGAGCCTTTTTGCCCCATACTTCATCAGCATTGAGAGTAGAATTGAAATCCCCCAAAATAATAAGATTTGGGAGGGTAAAGATACCCGACACGAGCAGCTTGTCCCAGAAAGCCTTCCTATTTGCATAAGGCGCATATAAATTGATCAGGTTGAAAGTGCAATCCATACCTCTGAGTCTTCCTGACAGCAATATTCCACCAATAAAACTGAATGCTCTAAAAGATGCGTGGGCAGGATTCCACATAACCACCATGCCCCCCGATCTGCCATATGAATTTGTCGCAGCAGCGTGCCAATTCTTCTTAAGTTTTAAAAACAAATTTATGGCCTTTGTTCTATCTGTCATTGTCTCCTGTCCAAAAAAAATCAACGGCTTCTTTGAAACAAGTAATTCCTTAAGGAAATTAAATTTAGGGGCATCACCCAAACCCCTTATATTTAGTGAAATTACATGATTCATGGCGAAACGGAACAAGGGTTGCTTGCTCTAAGCGCCCTGGAGTTACACCTCGCCCCAAGAATACTGTGGATGGGAGTCTCAGATAGGTCAGCATCAACATCTGTAAACAAAGAGACTGATTTAAGTTTCTCTTTTTTCCGGCTACAAGCACCCTTTGCCTTCTTCTTGATGGACTTTAAAGCATCCGATAAGGTAGGAGAATGCTTTTTTTTAGAGGAGATTGGTTTGTCAAAAACCGTCAATGCAGCCAGGTCCAAGTTAGAATTTCTCATGAGATAGTCGATATCACTACCAATGGAATTCCTAGAGGAGTCAGATAAGTTTATATTCCCTGCTTTGTCTGGAGTGTAATGTGGAGATCCTAGATATCTCCCTTCATCCTCACTGTCATCGAGCAGGCTACGAACATTGAAATGCGAAGCCTGCCCCCCCACTTGCACTGACCGGAATTCATCAGAAACATCAAACAAACTACCAACCTTCAGTCTCGACTTATGCCTCCCAACATGACTGGACGGTTTAAATAAAGGCGGGTCAGAGGAAGTGGTAAAAGCGCCAACAGGGTGAATAGGAATCATAGATCTTCCAACATCCGAGTCGGGCATATTCAAAGGCCTTTTATCAGGGTTATGACCACTCCCATGATCAGGCAAAGATATGGAATTTTTAGCAGAAAAGGATGGTGCGGATGGAGCAAAAGAAGGACATGACACAGGTCCATCAGACATATTACGAATGGAAAGGCCAGGACTAGTATCATGATTAGACTCAGGTTGAAGGACCCTAAATAAATTTCCAGCTATAGATGGATGACTAGCCAAATTAGCAGGGATAACAGAATCAGGAACCGAGACATCATGTTGTCCATCCACTGTAATGTAAGCATCATCATCAGAGGAGGGGTATACAGTATTACCTGGTTGCTGCCCGGCCATCGAGGCAGAAGCATTGTTTTGACGACGAACACCATCCGAGGCCCCCACCGTCTGGTCCACCCTCGCGATGCGCATTCTTAGTGGACAATGATCTCTGAGGTGGCCCGTTTTGTGGCAAATCAAACACCGAAAAGGTATTCCCCAGAAGTCAACACGTTGTCGATGGCGTCTGTCACTCCATATGAGATCAATATCACCTGGTAACCCACCCACGTAGTCCACTTCCACCAAGAGCCATGCGATCCTCTTATCAGTAGCCCCCACAATGCTCGGGTCGATATATTTGGTGGACCCAATGGAATCCCCAATCGATCTCAAAGCTTTCAGATACCAAAATTCTAGAGGTAAACCCGGCAATTTTACCCATACCACTCTGCTACGTGGTGCCTCCAAAACGGGATTGAAGCCAATATACCATAGGATGATCTGCATGAAGCTTCTGCCGCGGACCCAGGTTCGCCCCATGACCTTGATCACATCATTCTGGTTCATGAAGTGGATACTAAACCATCCGTTCAGCAGCTTGCTAACCTTCGGCGAGTAGCCGAGAATAGAATTCCACTTCTGGTTAATCCAAGAGGTGGTGTCAAAATCTTCCCTGTCCGGAAAAATCCACCTCCCAACCACAGCTCTTCTCTGTAAGCTCGCCACCCTAGAGCACAGATCATCATAATCCAGGTTTACTTCCTTGATATCCATCCTTTGTTTAAGGATGTTCCTTTTCTTTCTGCGGCCACCACGGCCAGTGCCACGAAGTATATGTCTACCAGGTCGTTGTGAATAGTTTACCTCAGTCTGTGCAGAAGCATGGAGCACTTGTTTGATAATGACATCATCGGTGTCAAAGTCGATATTAGGCGACCGAGCAGCGTAAGACGAAGTGTCCTCCCGCGGTTTCTCAAAGCTGGTAACGTCCATCCTGAATTAAAGACACCTGTAAGCCTGAGGTCACCTCCACCAGGTTGGCAGTGCCGTCGTCCAGGGTAGTAGTCAGCCAATACAGTAAGCCAGACCAGGATAAGTGTGCCCACACGCTCACCAGCCGCCGCTTCTAATAGAGGAAAATAGAATAATCCAAAGTATGATCAAGGAAATTCTATGAAAGAGTAAGTTTAGTACCCCGATGGCCTTGAAAACGTAAATCTCAGGATACGTACGCACCAGAAGAATTATGAGCATAGACATATGTCATGCCACTAGCATAATAAATCACTCCTACCAACGTCTCAGCAATAAAGGGTAGGTGTAACGTATCACTATCCGATGATCATGCCATAAAAGGGAAGGATATAAAATAATGGAAGTTCAGATCCCCAAAGCACATCAGAGATAGACCATCATCATGACGTATCCAAAACAATTACGATAAATATTACTCAGACCATATAACACCTGCATTAATGAGGTACAGCCCAATCCCACCTGAAGTACAATCAGACCCCCACTCCACCGTCGTTGCGTGCCAACCTGATAAGGATAATGCCTGAAATATTTCAAATTTTGAATATTGACACCGGGAAAACCTGCATTCCGGGATAGACTATCGGAAATTCACCAGCATGTACATCTCTCCTATGGTGAACAACAGCAGCAACAGAGGCAACCTGGTAAGGTCCACCATTTCTTACGAAATCTGCAACCAACACTCTTGCAAGGTCTGGATATATAAAAAAAGTTACAGCCGAAACCCCATTTTGGAAAACACTTGGCCAGCAGTTTATTCTCTTCCAATATGCCGCCCGTTGTAGACGAAGAGGACTCAGTGGAGCAATCTTGTTTAAACATTAGGCCCAACGAAGTCAATATGCCGATACCTCCATCAATAAGCCAAATCACCTCCCCGTTCGGCCACAGGAAATGTTTATATGGTATATCGCTCTGAGTAGTAAAAGAGCAGTAATAAACAAGAAAATGATCAGAACTACCTCGACCTCATTCGGGATGCTCAATTCCCCCAAAAGTAGCATGTTGATCTCTCTTCCACGTAATAGGATGCCACAGATCTGGGAATCATCAGTCATGTGGAACCATCATCCGATTGGTCATGAAGAACCAACCCCACAAACAAAACAAGAGCCTATACTCCATAGGACATGCATTGGACCACCTGTCCAAAATCTCAATGTCTGCAATATTGCAATGACAAAATCACCCCGTGAAGTAAAACTAAATTGGGTAGCCACCAAAAGCAATAAAAATGTCCATATGTAGGGTTCCAGATAAAAGAACATCACAAAATGGCTGCCTTAGCCACCATATGCATCATGGAGACCGTCATGGGTACCAGCTAAAATAATCAGCATCACATCTGTGAAACCCGTAATATCCACCTACAGCCACATGTTCTATTCTCATTGGGTACCAGCTACACTGCAACTATCCGGAACCTCCTCTATGTTTTGTCACTCATACTACGTCAATCTCCTCCTCGTCACACAGTAACATCTAGGGGAGTTGTTTTCAAATAAAATGTCTTACTGCATAATTATTAAAAGTATTTATGAAAATGATATAGCATATAATATAAAAAGTATTCCATTTTTGCTTGGACAATCCTTTCTATTTCTGATAAAGATTTTGCAATTGCGTTGTTACTTGAAATTTATAATAGTTATTATTACAATAGACCAAATAAGTTTTGTTAATTTATGTTGAGACAATTACTTCCATTTTTTATAATAATTTTTTTGCAATTCTCATTATTTTAATTGAAATTTATAAAAGCTATTATAACAATTTACTAAACATAAATCAAATTATAACTTTCACAAAATATAAATACCTTCCTTAAATAATAATAAAAAACCTAAAAAATTAACTATTATTATTGAATCCGTATAATAATAACTATTCTAATTGAATCCATAAAAATCTTATTACTCCTATAAAATAAATAACATAGAAATTTAAAACTATAAAATAAACATTACACTATTTTAAATTCAATAATATCAAGGTTTCGAAAATTTGAGCTAAAATGTTTCATGCTCATTAAGAGTAACAGATAAGAAGTTATAAAAAAAATTGACAAAGAAACAAGTTATCAATAATTTGACTCACAATCAATAACTACAATTTTCTAAATTCTGAGTAATATTCTTTTAATAGAATAAAATGAATATCCCATTTATCTCACGTTAAAATGGAAGAACGTTCTCTTAACCGAATGAAATAGGTTTAACATGAAGGTATAGTAAGTGTACGACACTAATTTCCTGCCGAATTAGTCCTTTTTTTTATTAGTCAATGCAGCGAGCAAAGTTTTCTTAAGGTGAGAGCCCATCACGGCCAAAATTGGAGCGAAGATTCAAAGAAAGCACTAGCGTACGGATATCAAATGTTTCATTGAGGTTTAGATCAGTGATTTACAAATAAATCACAATTTAAATAGTAAAGGTTTATTTTAATTTTTAGTTAGATAATTTTAAGAATAAATTATATGGAAAACTAATACATGTATCAATCCAAGATAAAGATCCTTCAAATATTACAATATGTCCTTCTCAGGTAAATGAAGCAATATTTTGAAATAAATTTAAATGATGTAAGCTAACGTGTGAGCTAGTTAATCGTTAATTTACTAACAGATCTACATGAGTTTGCAAATTCCTTTGATAAATCAGACAAGACAATTTGATAAATCAGACAAGAGCCTTTAGTTATTTGATTTATAGGTAAATTGCACAAGGTAGCAATAATTTGTAGCAAATCAGAGAGAATGATTACTTTAAGCATCAAAGAGAATGATTACTTGATTTATAGGTAAATTTGATGCAGGAGCATCCGACCAAGGGTAAACAAGTGGCAGCAGGTTTTTGTCTTTGATTTGATGTGGCATTTTTTTTTTACAGGTCTTTGAACCTGTACATGTTTATTTTGTTTTTAGATGATTGTTTCCCAGTAGCAAGTTTTTAAGCAGTCTAGCTGATTTTTTTTGTTTTAATTCTTATTTAGGAATCTGTAGTGGGTTTATTTGGTTATTTTACTTTCGTTAGTGATAAAAGAAAAATAGAAATAATGATTAAAATGTAACTGTGTAACTGCCAGTGGGACAATTACCAACTGGTAACGAATTGGTCCCCCCCCACTGAGATACAAAAAGGAAAGAAAATGTATTCTACGGGGGTTCTGCAAACTATCAAGAAAAGAAGAGAAATAAAACCAGTAGCCTAATTGTGCAGCAAATCATTTGTGTTGTTTTTGGAGTAACAGTTTTGTTTACAGATTAATGTGTATGGCACTGACAATTTATTAACAAGAATTATAATGACAAGCAGTTGTATTTCTTTATTTCTTTTCCCTCATGCAAAGTGAACAGTTACGGTAGTGCAGGAAGGAAGTCACTACGAATTGTTTTCATAATACAGAGACTTACAGATCGAGGAAGAATCGGCCAAACATCACCAACAAGGAGACGTGAAAACAGAAAGCGAATAGAAATTAAATATAGGCAGACAATTTGATCTACAGGTAACAGTTATTACGCTATCACATTTTCTGAGCAAATTGAAAACGATAATTGAAGTTTTCTTTCCGCATATATAAACCAGTCACATTAAAAAGTCCAGTTTTTACAGTTTCATTGATTACATTATAAAACGAAGCTATTCGAAACCAGAGATTGCAGTTGGGGTTTGACCAAAAAAAAAAAAAAAACCCTTAGGATTACAAGAATTGGGTTTCGAAACAGCCATAAGTTACAGGCGGGGTTTTCCTCGAAACCCAGAGAAGAGAACCTGTATAAAACTTAACCAGACTGAAATAAGGGAAAATACATAGTGGAGCTCCAGTTTGCTATAGACAAGACTCCGAGAAATATTGGAGTGAAAAATACCAGTGTAAAAAGAAAAAGTTGGAATGTGGATGTATGTTACCCGTGAGAAATCGAGGAACGAGGGTAACCAAGGTTGAAGACTGGAGCGCGAGAACACTGCATTACCTGCACAGAACAGAAAAATGGCGTTAACCCAAAATACCATGTGATGCATTCATAGAAATTGAAGGACGGTGAAAGGGGTTCGACATCCCTACCTTACGGGAAAGTCAGAGCACGTTGATTTTTGGCTGAACTAAATAGCTACCACGAAGGAAAAACAAAAAAACCAGACCTGCTCACAAGGAGCTCGACGATCAGAACGAGAAGGAGGTGAATGAGAAACTGAATCAAGGAGAGGTGGCTTACCAGTTGAGTGCCCGACGAAGTTGAATGAACCTGTGAAACATTGCAGTTGAAACCACCTGTACACAGTCGAATAACAAAATCACGAGTTGCGGAAGATAAATATAGTAGAAAACAAATAACGAGAACAGTGGTTTGAAAGGAACAAGCAGCTACAGTGGGAACGAATGATCCTGTCGAAGAAACGAAACAGTTGAACGTGGTTTCCAACGATAATGGTTCGCCATTGCAAGCCAGTTACAGGGAGAGCCGGAACTTACAAGCGAAATTTCTCAGAAAAACCGCAGAGTGAAACCCTCATGCGGAAAACGCAGAGCAGAATAAAAATGACCGCCAAAGTGGATTGAGACCGAACCCTAAGGCGAGAAAAACGAGTGACACAACGATCAAGCTGGAGTAATTACTGTGGAATTAAATGCAGATCATCAAGGTGCTGTAACAAATCCTACGATGGCTTAAAACCCGAGGGTTATTATTGTGTCATTAACCATAGTCCGACATGTGGGGATCCACAATGTACTGATAAGCCACGTAATAATGCCAGTTGGGTATGTGCGTGTTTAGATTTTATTTGTTACAATAATTAACCGGGGTTGTGGGCTGGAGTTTCCCACCAAAGTGGTATCAGAGCAAGTTGTAGTGAGCAAAAAAAAAAAAATGGAAGTTGGCAGAAGAGGAAGAGGAAGAGGAAGAGGAAGAGGAAGAGTAGTCCGAAGAGTAGCATATGAGGGACTGCGAGAAGAGATTCGAATTCTGAATGAGCGACTAGCAGCAGTAGAGGCTGGAAGGAGGAGAGACCCCGCAGGAGGGGATGACAGTGATGAAGAGGTTGCAGAACCAGCAGATAAATTTGAAGGGGAAGCACCTGAACTTAGATTATTGAGGTCAGTTTTGTTATCCAGTCATAAGCCAAAACATGAACTTTCCACTTATGACGGAATTTTGTCGGCAGATGTGTTATTGGATTGGCTGAGTGAAGTAAACAAATATTTTGATTTTGAGGAAATCAGTGAGGACAAGAGAGTGAAGTTTGCTGCCACCAAGTTGAAAGGACATGCGTCCTTGTGGTGGGACAACGTTCAGGTAGAAAGGAAAAGGCTAATTAAACAGCCTATAAAGAAGTGGGCCAGAATGGAGGCAAAGCTTAAAGAGAAGTTTCTGCCTAAAGATTATCAAATTAGGTTGTACAGGCAAGTACAGAACTTGAGGCAAAGGGGAGTGACAGTCAAAGAATATACAGAAGAATTTTATAAGTTGAATTTGAGGGCAGGATATATAGAAGATACCCCAGAAAAAACAGCAAGGTTCATGAATGGGTTGAGAGGGGAGATACTGGATGAAATCAGTATTCTCTCACCCAGAACTTTGGATGAGGCATACCAGTTTTCCTTGAAGGCGGAGGAGAAAATAAACAGGAAGCAGAATGCCAGAAGAGGAGGTGGATCTGGCAGAGGAAAGGGGAAGGCCTTTGGCAGAGGCAGAGGTACCGGTTCCAATGAAGAAGGCAACAGTTCCAAATCTGCAGGAACAGCCGAAAAGGACAACAGCACTAGAGGAGGACGACCAAACCAGCGAGGGAGAGGTAATGGTCGGGGCAGGGGAGCTTTCCAGTGCTATAGGTGCCACAAGTGGGGGCACAAGTCGTATGAATATCCTGAAGGTGAACCAACGAGTGGGACAGGAGCTTATGTTGCCCAACCGGAGGAAACGGAAGCACCGCCTCAGGAAGTGGAGAATGCACCAGAGACAGGTGAAGCCTTGGTGCTGAACAAGGTGCTGTTAAAACCAACAAAGGAAATTGTAGAACCAGATCAACGAAAGGCCTTGTTCCGGACAATTTTCAAATCACAGGGTAAGTGCTGCAAACTGATCATTGACAGCGGAAGTACTGATAATTTGGTGGCCATGGAAATGGTGGAGAAATTGGGACTGAAAAGGCTGAAACATCCCACTCCGTACAAAGTGTCGTGGCTGCAAAAGGGGCATCAACTGTTAGTTGATGAACAGTGCGAGGTGGAATTCCAAATCGGCAGATACAAGGAAAAAATTATCTGCGATGTTATGCCAATGGATGTCTGTCATATACTGTTAGGAAGACCCTCGCAGTATGACAGAAAAGTAGTTCATGATGGGAAGACGAACTATTATAAGTTTGTCAAAGATGGAATCAAGCACACGCTTGTGCCCATCAAGGAGGAAGACACAGCAGAAGCTAGTGGAGTAAAAGCACTGCTAGTGGGCGGAAAAGAGTTTTTGAAGCAGATTGAGGATAATGATGTTAATTTTGCTATTGTAAGGAGACCAAAGACAGTGGTCCTGCATACCAAGATCACAGATCTGCCAGAGGAGATCCAGGATATGCTGCAAGATTTTGGTGATATCATAGTAGATGACTTACCTGACGAATTACCACCTAAGAGAAGCATCAACCACTGTATTGATTTTATACCAGGAGCTAGCTTGCCAAATAAGGCAGCTTATCGTATGAGCCCGAAAGATAATGAAGAAATTCGGAAACAGGTGCAAGAATTGCTTGATAAAGGACTGATCAGGGAGAGTATGAGTCCTTGTGCAGTTCCGACAGTGTTAGCTCCTAAGAAAGGTGGCAAATGGCGAATGTGTATAGACTCAAGAGCCATTAACAAGATTACGATCAGGTACAGGTTTCCACTGCCTCGAATGGATGACATGATGGACTGCTTGAGTGGGGCAGCATATTTTTCGAAGATTGATTTGAAAAGTGGCTACCACCAGATCCGAATTAGGGAAGGGGACGAATGGAAGACATCTTTTAAGACGAATGAAGGGCTGTACGAATGGCTGGTGATGCCATTTGGGTTGAGTAACGCCCCTAGTACTTTTATGCGCCTAATGAACGAAGTGCTGAAAGAGTTCATTGGGAAATTTGTGATTGTTTATTTGGATGATATCTTGATTTTCAGCAAAACGGAGGAACACTTCCGACATGTTCGAAGTGTATTGAGAAGATAGCAGCAGAACAAGCTGCTGATAAATTTGAAAAAATTTACTTTTTTTCAACAGGAACTAGTTTATCTGGGTTTTGTGATTGCAGAAAACGAGTTGAAGATGGACCCAAAAAAGATTGCAGCCATAGTTGACTGGCCATCCCCAAAGAATTTGTTCGAGGTTCGAAGCTTTCATGGACTAGCAAGCTTCTACAGGAAATTTATCAAGGATTTTAGTGGGATTTGCGCACCCATGTTGGACACAATCAAGAAGGCTAATCAGCCTTTTTGCTGGACTGAATCAGCAGAGAACAATTTTCAGACTTTAAAGAAGAAGATCACTGAGAGGCCGATCTTGAGATTGCCAGATTTCAACAAACTTTTTCAAGTTCGTTGTGATGCCAGCAGTACAGCCATTGGGGCAGTACTTAGCCAAGAGGATATACCGGTTGCTTATTTCAGTGAGAAATTGAACGAAAGCAGGCAGAAGTATTCATCTTATGACAAGGAATTTTATGCAGTCGTTCAAGCTTTGAAGCACTGGAGGCACTATTTGTTAGGTAATGAGTTTGTTTTATTTTCTGACAATTCTGCCTTACAGTATGTTATGCAGCAGCATAAGTTGAATCATAAGCATGCAGAGTGGGTGGAATATCTGTAGAGCTTTACATTTGTTTTAAAGCATATTAGCGGGCAGTCCAACAAGGTGGCGGATGCATTGAGCAGAAGAGATTTGCTCTTACAGGAGAGTATGGTGCAGGTGCTGGGTTTTGAGCATTTGAAGGATTTATATCAGACAGATACAGATTTTAAGGAGGCCCATGAGGCATGCCAAAACCCTTTGCTGCGGGACCATAGTCCATGGTTGGACTATAACCTGCAAGAAGGACTGTTATTTAGGGGAGGACAGTTGTGTATTCCCGATTGTTTAATGTGGGAGAACATTATTCGGGAAAAGCACATCGGAGGTCTAGCCGGACATTTCAGCATAGACAAAACATTATCCCAGATAGAACATTTTTATTACTGGCCAAAGTTGCGACGAGATGTGCAGAGGTATGTAAGCAGGTGTAAGATGTGTCAGTTAGCAAAAGGTGGTAGTCAAAATGCCGGACTTTATACGCCACTACCCATTCCGAGTAGACCATGGGACTTAGTCAGTCTGGACTTTGTTTTGGGTCTACGCAGGACACAACGGGGGTTTGATTCAGTAATGGTGGTGGTGGACAGATTTTCAAAGATGGCGCATTTTATACCCTGTCGAAAAACCAGTGATGCTACTCACGTAGCCCACTTGTTCTTCACAGAAATTGTTAGACTGCATGGCTTGCCGAGGTCCATTATTTCTGACAGGGACGTGCGGTTCAAAAGACATTTCTGGCGTACCCTGTGGAAAAAGTTGGACACCCAGTTAAATTTCAGCTCAGCTTATCACCCGCAGACCGATGGACAAACATAGGTGGTGAACAGGAGTCTGGGAAACCTGCTACAAAGTTTGATAGGAGAAAATTCGCGAATGTGGGATCGCGTACTTGCCCAGGCGGAATTTGCATACAACGATTCACCAAATCGCAGCACGGGTTACAGTCCTTTTCAGGTTCTGTATGGCATGCATCCTCGTGGAGTGCATGAGCTGCGGGATTTGGGAAAATTTGAAAAAAGGAGCACAGATGGGGAAGATTTCGCTCAAGCGATGAGTGATCTGCACGAGCAGGTGAAGTCCAAGTTGCAGGACAACAGTCAAAGATACAAACAACAGGCAGTTTTAAAAAGGCGGGAAGTTCAATTTAATGTTGGGGACGACGTACTTGCTCATCTACACAAGGAACATTTCCCGAAAGGGGAGTACAACAAACTGAAGTTTAAAAAAATTGGTCCTTGCAAAATTCTTCGCAAGTTTTCTGCCAATGCCTACTAACTACAGTTGCCGCCAGGAATAGGCATTTCACCCATTTTTAATGTGGCAGATCTGTACCCTTACACTGCCAGTCCTGAAGACAATGGGGCAACAAGGCCAGAACGGGACACCCAAGTTAACAAGGATTCTTAGTTGAGGCAGATGCCTGCAACGCAGCCCCTTGAGATCGAGGGTATTCTCGACACACAAGTAGCCAAGCGAACACGCAGAAAGGAGTATTTACAGTACTTGGTCAAGTGGAAGAACCATCCTATTGAGGATAGTTCCTGGCTTGATGCGGCACAGATCCAGAAAGCTGGCTATTCAGTGGATGATCTCATGGAGCGGAGCCATGACTTTTTGTTACCCCGGGAGCCTGATGCAGGAGCATCCGACCAAGGGTAAACAAGTGGCAGCAGGTTTTTGTCTTTGATTTGATGTGGCATTTTTTTTGACAGGTCTTTGAACCTGTACATGTTTATTTTGTTTTTAGATGACTGTTTCCCAGTAGCAAGTTTTTAAGTAGTCTAGCTGATTTTTTTTGTTTTAATTCTTATTTAGGAATCTGTAGTGGTTTTATTTGGTTATTTTACTTTTGTTAGTGATAAAAGAAAAATAGAAATAATGATTAAAATGTAACTGTGTAACTGCCAGTGGGACAGTTACCAACTGGTAACGAATTGGTCCCCCCCCACTGAGATACAAAAAGGAAAGAAAATGTATTATACGAAGGTTCTACAAACTGTCAGGAAAAGAAGAGAAATAAAACCAGTAGCCTAATTGTGCAGCAAATCATTTGTGTTGTTTTTGGAGTAACAGTTTTGTTTACAGATTAATGTGCATGGCACTGACAATTTATTAACAAGAATTATAATGACAAGCAGTTGTATTTCTTTATTTCTTTTCCCTCATGCAAAGTGAACAGTTATGGTAGTGCAGGAAGGTAGTCACTACGAATTGTTTTCATAATACAGAGACTTACAGATCGAGGAAGAATCGGCCAAACATCACCAACAAGGAGACATGAAAACAAAAAGCGAATAGAAATTAAATACAGGCAGACAATTTGATCTACAGGTAATAGTTATTACGCTATCACATTTTCTGAGCAAATTGAAAACAATAATTGAAGTTTTCTTTCCGCATATTTAAACCAGTCACATTAAAAAGTCCAGTTTTTACAGTTTCATTGATTACATTATAAAACGAAGCTATTCGAAACCAGAGATTGCAGTTGGGGTTTGACCAAAAAAAAAAAAAACCCTTAGGATTACAAGAATTGGGTTTCGAAATAGCCATAAGTTACAGGCGGGGTTTTCCTCGAAACCCAGAGAAGAGAACCTGTATAAAACTTAACCAGACTGAAATAAGGGAAAATACATAGTGGAGCTCTAGTTTGCTACAGACAAGACTCTGAGAAATATTGGAGTGACAAATACCAGCGTAAAAAGAAAAAGTTGGAATGTGGATGTATGCTACCCGTGAGAAATCGAGGAACGAGGGTAACCAAGGTTGAAGACTGGAGTGCGAGAACACTGCATTACCTGCACAGAACAGAAAAATGGCGTTAACCCAAAATACCATGTGATGCATTCATAGAAATTGAAGGATGGTGAAAAGGGTTCGACATCCCTACCTTACGGGAAAGTCAGAGCACGTTGATTTTTGGCTGAACTAGATAGCTACCATGAAGGAAAAACAAAAATGACCAGACCTGCTCACAAGGAGCCCGACGATCAGAACAAGAAGGAGGTGAATGAGAAACTGAATCAAGGAGAGGCGGCTTACCAGTTGAGTGCCAAACGAAGTTGAATGAACCTGTGAAACATTGCAGTTGAAACCACCTGTACACAATCGAATAACAAAATCACCAGTTGCAGAAGATAAATACAGTAGAAAACAAATAACGAGAACAGTGGTTTGAAAGGAACAAGCAGCTACAGTGGGAACGAATGATCCCGTCGAAGAAACGAAACAGTTGAACGTGGTTTCCAACGATAATGGTTCGCCATTGCAAGCCAGTTACAGGGAGAGCCGGAACTTACAAGCGAAAGTTCTCAGAAAAACCGCAGAGTGAAACCCTCATGCGGAAAACGCAGAGCAGAATACAAATGATTGCCAAAGTGGATTGAGACTGAACCCTAAGGCGAGAAAAACGAGTGACACAACGATCGAGCTGGAGTAATTACTGTGGAATTAAATGCAGATCACCAAGGTGCTGTAACAAATCCTACGGTGGCTTAAAACCCGAGGGTTATTATTGTGTCATTAACCATAGTCCGACATGTGGGGATCCACAATGCACTGATAAGCCACGTAATAATGCCAGTTGGGTATGTGCGTGTTTAGATTTTATCTGTTATAATAATTAACCGGGGTTGTGGGCTGGAGTTTCCCACCAAAATTGCAGAAGGTAGCAATAATTTGTAGGAAAATCAGAGAGAATGATTACTTTAAGCATCAGAGAGAATTATTACTTTAAGAAATGGAGAGATCCTGCACCACATATATATTTCTTCACCAGAATAAAATAGGTTTACATATTTTCACATTAAAATTGAATTAATACTACTTTTAACAAATAGGCTGACATATCTCACACTAAAATTTAAGGAATATGCTTCTAACAGAATGATGATATAGGTTTACCTCTAAAGGCGTAATAGGTGTAAGACACTGATTTTCCACCGCATTCGACATTCTCTTGACGCTAAACTCCAATAGAAGACCTAAGCAAAGTAGCAAGCAATGTTTTCTTAACGTGAGAACAAATCAGGGTGAAAATTGCAGCTAAAACTTAACGAAAGTATTAGCTTATGGGTAACAAAGTTCTCATTAAGGTTTAGATCAACGATTTACAAATAAATCCCAATTCAGAGAATCATAGTTTCTTGAATAAATTGTATAGAAACCTTGTAAATGAAACAATAATTCACTGTAAATTCCAAGCTAAAGATCCTTTTAAGATTAGAGTATGTCTTTCGCAGCTAAATCACATAGAAAATGTGCAAATGAACTAATATCTTGCAATAAAACTACATGATTAAGCTCATTCAAAGCCTTGAGAAATTGAAATTTTAGTTTAACGACAAATAGCAAGACTCTCTCCAAGAGTTTACAGATTTTTTTGAGCATTTATTTAATTAAATAAATACAGAAAAATCAGGCCTGATAGTTGGTAGGAAACCTAGAAAAACGTAATTTATTTAGTTTTTAATTATTTGAGTTACAAGTAAATTGCAGAAGGGGCAATAGAGAATGATTTCTTTTAAGTATTTGTTCTTTAATTTGCAAGAAAAATGCAGAACACAGCAACGGTTCCATGTAAAACCAGAGAGAATGATTTCTTTAACCATCGGTTACTTAATTGAAGATTAAATCACAGAAGACAAACAAGACAAAAACCAGAAAGAATGATTTCTTTAACCATCGGTTACTTAATTTAAGATTAAATCGCAGAACACAAACAAGACGAATGAGAAAATATTTCATTTAATTTTTGGATAAATCACAGAAATCGCCAAAGTTTGCAGTAAAACCAGAGAAAGAAAGATGTCTTTGAAAATCAGGGCAAGAATTTGAACGCTAAATTATAGCTATGCAATATATCTACTGAAAGAAAGATTTATGAAAATTTTATGTACCTGATCCTACATTTTCTAGAAATTTAAAGGAATTTTCAACACTACCATTACCTCTTAAGTTTGATCCCTAGTCAATACGATCGCAGCGCAACCGAGAAGGACGGCTGTGATGTCCTCGTAGCTTTCATAATAATGCACACTGATCTCGTCTCCTCTCACATATTCAACAGAAAACACATCACCAAACATACTTACAAATGAAAAAACATATATTAACACACAGACGCCACACAATATACAGAGAGCACACAAATTAACACACAACTCTAACACTAGACACAGACCACAGAGCGCACACAAATTACTACACAATATATAGGGAGCCTTTTAACACACAACTCTAACACGAGAGAGACACAGAGCGCGCCTGGTAGGAGATAAAGAAATGGAGAGATCCTACAGTATATATAATAAGAGTAGTCAGCCTCTGATGAAATGCAGCCCTTGGATCAGCATAAATCTGCTTTATGATCCAACGGCAAGCAGATTGCTATGCCGGTCTTTAATTCAAATTGAATGTCGGCTTTATGAGCCATTTAGATGTCAGTCTTTAATTCAAATTGAACCGTTTCTTGACATTGCTATGTCAGTGATACTTTTTGCGATGACTGCTGACAGCTTGCACCATTTTAATTTTTATTTGATTTCTTCCATTGTGTTATTGGTGGAACTTCCTAAATTATATGGCCGTTAAAATATTCTCTCCATTCTATAAAATAAAAACCAATTTTGTTTGACGATTCGATCTATTTGATGATATTGTATTTATATAAATATTTTGAATTAAAATAAAACTAGCAATTGCACCATATGTTGCAAAGGAAACGCTGTAAAGCAGTAACAGAGGAAATAGTAGTATAGAGTAAGTTGAGTTTTAAGGTGGTGAAGGAGTTGGAGCATAAGAATATGCATCATTTTGGGAAGGCTTTGGTAGCTAGATGCATATGGATGCTCATATCAAATAAGCATCTATGAAGCTAAGTTATCCTCTAAAAGTACAATGAACCTAATTCATTAGAATACCTTCCAAGAATACTCATAATATAATTTGTTGATATGTTGGAAGGCCATTGTCCAAGCCTTGATGAAGAAGTTGAGTTTTAAGGTGGTGAACTAGTTGGAGCTTATAGTTATATAAAAATAGATTTGTTAAGGTCAAAAACCTACTAACATAAACAAATTCAAATGCATCTAGCACCATCATGAACTAGTGTGGAAGAATCTCAAGAAACTTTCCAAATTCAAAACCCAATCCACCAAACCCAATATGCATACAAGAAATGACCAACATATTTGAGAATTTATTGTTGTTTAAATGATTAGTACACCAAACTTGCCCTATGACATAATGATAAGAAAAAGTAATAAAACATTGCACTTGTAATGACATTTTCCATACCACCTTCATCTCTCCCTCCCTGCATCTTTGATTACTCCATGTAAAATAAAATATTATTTCCAATATCAAAAGCCTTTAAACCTTTTCAATTGCAAACCATTAATATATTAGATTAAAAACAAATATCCATAAATTCAAAAATTATTATATAAATAAATTAGGTTGTAACTCTTCTTTGTTTCTTTATTTCTCTATTTTAGAGGATTTGATATTTAAATTAGATTTGTATTTTTGTTTCTTTATTTCTCCATTTTAGAGAAATTGATATTTTTCTCCATTTTAGAGGAACTGATATTTAAATTAGATTTGTATTTTAGATATATGGAATTGTAATCATTTTATTTTTACCATCTTCTAAATGCATCCTATACGGGGTTGCATTATATTTAAATTTGCAATATTAAAAGAAGTATGTTGATAATATATTTTTACTATTTTATAAACTTATTTTTACCATTTTCTAAATGCATCCTATACGTGATTGCAATATATTCGAATTTGTAAGGTTAAAAGAAGTATTTTATAATACATTTTTTCAACTACTTTTCATCTCTTAAAAAGAAAAATTATAATAGCTAATTAATAATTAATATATTAAAAATAAGGAAAATAAGGAAAATGAAAACTATGAAAATAAGGAAAATGCAACAGCTACCTGGAAATTTAGATGATCTGAAGATAAGTCTAGCATTGGCAGTACCTCGAAGTATAATTGTTGTACTTAAAAATGACTTCTTTAACATTGCAGGTATTATCACTCCACCTTAAAGCTGCATACAATAAAATATTTACTGTTATTATCATTTCACCTTAAAGCTGCAAAAAATATTTGCTATTATTATCGCTCCACCTTAAAGCTATATTGCTCGTATCATCGCTTCAAGTTAGAATTGCAAAATATGTTCAAATTGCCAACAAAAAAGTACTTCTTTGCAAAACAAACCATGGAAATAAAGAAAATACAACAGATGGAAATTTACATGATTTGAAGACAAGCTGAGCATTGTCTAGAAGTATTGTTGTACATAGAAATGACTTCTTTATCTGTACATAGAAATGACTTCTTTATTAGCATTGAAGGTTAGGGAGCTCAACTATGAGAAATCTCGGTGCAAAATCAAAATTAAGCTCTTTCCCCAGCCAAATTTCTGTAGCTGATTTCAAAATCAAATTAAAATTAGAAAATTAATAATCATAATTATCAATAAAACATTTTGAATTCATAAATTATATAAAAATAAAACTAAAACTAATATAAAATATAAAATTAATAATACAACTAATCTAACTCCATCTTAATTCTAAATATGCAAACATTTTTTTAAAGTGAACATAGATTTAATCTCTCAATACTAATAAATCCAGAATTAAAATAAAAAACAACCCTTAACAAAAATATCTCAAATCCCTTTCCACATATAATACTCAATACTTAACTAAAACCAAAATTATAAATTAATTTAATATTTAATCATTCCATTGAAACTCAATTAATTTTTTATTAAATTATAAATTAAACAAGCTATTAAAATTTTATCCATCTTTCGCATTAGGCATATCATATTTTAAACTCGAAACATTTTAAAAAGATTAAAAATACAATGCGAAAATTGATCTTAATCATTAAGTCTCATGAAATGAGTCGATAGAAATGACTTCAACGCCCTAGATAAAGAAAAATAAACATATTTTATTAAAAATATATATATTTAAATATTTTAAAAGATCACCGACCGCAAATAGTCATAATAAATGACTTGAAGCCGAATGTATTGTAAATTTTAATTTCACGAAAACTGAATATTGCAGAAGTAGGTTTTAAACAATTTACGACGTATTTTGATCACTGTAAAAAAAAATTAAATGTTATATATAAACAAAACAGGCGCTGACAAAGGCAGCATCATTTCACATAGTATCATTTCGCATAGTAGGGGTAGATGCTCCATTTCTCAGCATTAGTTTCCACACCCTCTACTTCCCAGGTGATTGGTCGTTTTGCCAGTATTGAAAAACCGCGTATTGATCAGAAAACCGCTCCAGCACATTAATTCCCTAGCCTGGTAAATTTCTTTTGAGCTCGATCTGTCTGAGCTGGGAAACCGCTTTCGATTTATCCCAAAGGCCGGAGTCCACACTAAAACCTCGCTGTTAATGCAAGCAGTCAGGATTTCCTTATACTAATTTTCGGCTTCAAGAAAGCGTTTGTAATATGAAATGCGGGAGCTGGGCAATAAACTCATGCATTTTGCGGAATGATTTCTATTAATGTAATATGTTATGAAAATTCCTGTTACATAGTTCCGGATGAAGACTGTGAACTGCAGCGCTAAACATGTATAAAATGCAAATATGTGAGTCAACTATACTAAAAATTATTGTTTATGAATCATTTACAAATTATTGATATTTAGGGCTATTTCTTGTGTTGTAGATGTAAGATGTTCTAGCAATTTCTGTTCTCTATGTGAGTGGACTTTGTCTAGATATTGATTGGATCGAGACCTATGTAGGATATTATTTCTGATGGTCCAGTAGATTCAAGGTTTGAATGGATGCTAAGCGTTACAAACAAATAAAACAGAAGTGCAAAAAAACAAAAACGAAAGTGATGTTCGGAGTTTGCTGCATCGCTTTATGGCATTAGAATAATTCTGAGCAAACATCCAAGGTCCACTTTGTACTGCCCATTAGTAGATTTTAATAATCAACATGTTTCGGCAGAATATTTTCAATTAGGATTTTTTTGAAGTAGATAATTGGGTGCTTTAGGAGAGATAAAATCTAATAAAAATTGGCTGAAAATTTACCTTAGTAGAAAGCTCAACCAGATGTAGTAAAAATACTGGAGAATTCTTTATTAATTAAACTTATTCTGCGAAGTGGCCCTTAGCTTGCATTTTGATGATTGTTTTGCCCGAATTTGTGAATTTGAGAGTTTTTAATCGAGGCAATTAATTTCTGCAGACTTGTTCTTGATTATCTCTGACAATAAAAACTTTGCAATGACAATGAAATGAAACAGAAGGTTTCAATGCAGCTATACAGTAAAATTTACCTGCAAAATTAGAGCTTCTGGAACCCGTAAACAGTCTGAAAGTAATCGGAGACGCCTCCCATCCCTAGCAAATGTTCGCCCAAGAAGTTTAAAGTCATTTTCATAACTGAATAATAACAGTAATTAATCAAAGGTTGAAATCATTTGAATCGTCTAACGTGAAAATCAATGGTACATAATGATGCAGGTGGCACTTTAGGTAGGTTGTTTTCAAATAAGAACGCTTTACAGCGTAATTATATTTTTGACAATAAAATATAAAAATTATTATATTTTTTTTATATGAAATATAACATTTAATCTGTTGTTAAATGTTTTGTTAAATAAAAAATAAATAAATCATATATATATATATATATATATATATATATATATATATATATATATTTAAATAATATTATGAGAAGTTTGGAGTAGAAATAGTGTCATTAAGGAATATATGAACTTGAAAAGTTCTCCAATGTTGGATAATATTCTTAATGACCAAAGATCACAATACAAAAAAACATGTGTTGGTTATGTGGGCATGATTTCGTACAAAGAATGAGAAAAAAATTTGAAGAAAATCCTAAAGGTCATGCTTATATTGTTCAAAACCCCAAGCACAGAGTAAGGAAGGAAATACAATAGGATGAGTTTGGAAGAGCTACTACACCTAGAAGCTATGCTAATTCCCTTAAGAGATTGCTACACAATACAAGCAACAATGAAATAATAGACAAGAATAAACAAATAATTGAATCTTCTCCAAAGAAAAACAACTTCATAAGAGCTACTTCATCAAGACAATCCTTCTCAACCAGATATGAAACTATATTCCTTGGTCATTGTTTTTCATGTGCAAACATTGGACATAAAGCAAGGGATTGTAGACCCTGTGTTAAGGATGATTTTAGAGGCCCTTATAAGATGTATAGAAACAAAATTATAGGCAATCAAATCAGAGGTCCTAATGGCTTTAACAAAAAAAGTAACAATTCATTCACTCCATTATACAAGTACAAAATAGAATGCTAAAATTGTCACATTTTTGGGCATATAGTATGTGATTGCAGAAGAAGCACGAGATGGTTTCCTAAAAAAACCAAAGAAGAAGATACTTCTACCAAGCATAAAGAAAAATACCCCAAGACGAGGAGAGGAAAAAAAGAAGAGCCAAATATGGATCTAAATTCTCAAGGCACATGTCTAAATTAAGGTTCAATCTTGTGAGGAAGTTGAAGAAAGGAATTCCATACAATTTTGTATGATGGTTTCAAGTCAATGGAGTCCACCTGTGGGGTTGAAAAATCAGATCTTGTAACTCATTTTGGTTTATATATTGAAACTAATGGTTATATAGGTCTACTTCTTGTGGCTCCGCTCAATTTAGTTATCACTCCAATGACAATACTACATGATATTTATTTAGGACTAGAACATGGAAAGCCATTTGAAGAAGGATATGTTGATATGCTACTCTCTACATTTGGAACTCTACTTTGGTTTACAGAAAATGAGTTTTTAGAGCTCAAGGGTACTGAATTCTATCATGTAAGCAAGCCATAGCTTAAATTTGGAAAGAAATAATAGCAAGGAAACATTTAGTTGCAAAAGAAGGAAGTTACAACCATTGAGGCTAGAAATCCAAGGGACACACACAAGTGAAGGTATTTTGTTGAATAATCAGGGTTATCTGACTTATAAAAGAGAACATTACTTGCGTGAATCAATTTTTTGCAACTCTAAAGGAGGTGAAGGTGTTAGTTCTATTAGTGAACTCCATGCATGATAAAGTCTTGTTGTCAAATAGAGAAGCTCAATGTGTGCAATTCTGAAGACTTTGAAAAGTGACTAAAATATGGAAATGCAAAAAAATACAAACAAGAATGAAAATGAAGTCGTGGGAGTGAAACACAACCGTGAAGAATAAAATAAAATAAAATAAAAAAGTAAAAAAAAAAGAGAAGAAGAAGAAGTTAACTCCTCAAAAAAACCCTCAAGTGGAAGTCATTATGGAACCAATTTCTAATTGTTAATGATGAAGTGTGTTTTGACAATCTTTCTGTTCAAACACTTGATGATGCCTTCTAAAGGACAATTGGACTTGAAAAATTATGTTAAAAATAAATAATGGCCCAAGAATGGTATTTTTATGGGATTGAATGTCCCTCATGATGTTGTATTGGAGGATATAAATCATCATATTAATTATCTAGAAAAAGGCTTCAACATTGAGAGTAGGCATATTGATGGGAAAACTCTGAACTCATTTGGATTCATATGACCTATATATAGATATTGCATTGTCCTTTAGGAATATTTTTTAAATCACTTGGGAGCAAGAAAACTCATGGGAAGTTTGGTTCAATTGCCCCTTTCATGGAGGTAAATAAAATATCAAATGTATTTAATAATGAATTCCTGGATCATGGGATGTGAATAGGAAATATATTGTGTAAATGGAAGTTCAAAAGTATATAGACCATGATGAGGATGATGTTGATATGATGTAGAGAATAAGGGTTCTATATGAATCCACTGGGGAGGAAATTAAGGAGAGTAGCCAAAATGGTGAGATTATGCTACTAATAGTGACCACAAAATATTAATCCATTTTGGTATTCTTGACTATGATATGGAAGAGGATCAACTTAGTAAACTTCTAAGCAAGGAAAAAAAAATTTCTACTAGTTCAAAAAGTAATTCTTAAAAATACAACTCTTCTTTGTGAGCCTGGTTAAATAAAAATAAAAATAAAAAATCATAAGAAAATTTGAAGTGCCAAAATATGGTAAAAGAAAATGGTGATTCTGCACAACCACTTTTCAAAATCGAGTAATTTTTTTTTCTACCTAGAAAAAACGGTAATTTTCTCATTTGATCAATAACTTTGTTTTAGTCATTCAACACTATTTCTCGGACATTGAGCAAGAACTCGCTGAAGAGAGAGGAAAAATGTTGGACTCGAAAGTTATGGCGGATATGGAGGATTGGGTCTACAATCTTGACACAAAAAAATCATGTCACAATAAATACCTACATAGAGTGGATTTATACTGGCATATCAATCACTTGGTGGGAAAGGTCCTATTCGAACTCAGTGAGAGTAGCGGTGAATTCCTTCACATGTAGGATCTACACCCATTTTACTAAATAGTGGATGAATAACAAAAGGAAACAATTGAACTTTAGGCTTCTGAGCGAGTAGTTCATCAAACGACCTGCAAATTCACTAGAAAAAAATTCAAATCAAAATTGTATGGAAAATTAGGATTATGCATACACAGATGAATATGTAGGAGGACAAAGGAAACAACACCGATTGGAATTCAATTTCAGGACATGTGAATTAACGTCTATCCACCTAATTTTTCATCATGGTATCTCTAAAATATTTGCCTAATCATTCCTATCCCAAACTCTACAACTATGTTTTGCTTAGGCTGGTGTAAACACTTTGCCACAAGACTCCTGATCGCGAAAACACATGTGAGGATTTAACACCATGAGTGGAGTCTTAATTTCAACCCCCATTGTTTGAGTGTGAAACATATTCAATACACAAATTGCTTGTTTCTAAATCTCCACCAAATTTCATTCCTATCGAGATTTTGTAGGCTATTATGATCACTCGAAAAACTGGATTCATTGTATCTAACTCCCCCAGAGGTGTGTTGCTACATCCCCCGATATTTTTCCATGTCAGGAAACAATAAGCCAACCCTGCCCACCTTTTCCTTTATTTTTACCCCATATAGAGAAAATTTATTTTAAATTATTACTATTATTAGCTATAGAATAAATTATTATCTAAGTTAAACATATATAGAATTTCAAAACATGGAACACGATTCATAGTCAGGGATAATCACCTCCACTTAGTCATAGATATTTTTAATATCTAAATTGACTTTGTTATCATAGACCAATACCATGGCTTTCAATGACCCAACTAGTGATTTAACTTTTGGAAACCTAAGTTTCCTTCATGGTAACTTATAATTTTTTGCCTCACTTTTCCTATCCTAAAAACCGTAGACATTTTCTACTCAACCCAATGCGAACACCCTGCCATAGGAACACTCGAAAAACACATTTGAGGATTGAAAAAAATGAGAAAAATCTCAATATCAATACCCATTGCATGAGTGAACAATTCAATCGATACAGAAACTACATGTTGCGAAACCTCCACCAACTTCATTCCCATCGAGACTTTGTAGACCATTATGATCACTCAAAAAAAAAAGCTTCATTTCATTTAAATTCTTCATGGGTGTAATTTGAGGTCCTTCAATCTATTGATATAGTGGGGTGGTGACAACTTACCCCTCTTCCAAAATTGTCACCCATCCACCCATCAAGATAAACTTATTTTAAATTATTACTATTATTATTAAGTATAAAAAGAATTAATATCTATGTTAAACATATATACATTTAAAAAAAAATGGAAGGTGATTCTTAATTATGGAGACTTACCTCCATTTTATTGTGAATATTATGCTTTGTTACAATAATATAGCTTATCAATACCACAAGTCCAAAAAAACCATAACTCACTTTTTTAGATGAAATTATTTGTTTAATTAATAATTTTAATTAAAAAGGAAAAAAGAACATAACTACTTTGCAAATAAATGATAACAATTTATTTGTGTACCATTATGAATATTATATATATCCTATATTAGTTAAATCTATACCATCCACCTAATAATTATGGATAATTAAATTAAAATTTTAAAAGTCATACTCCAATTTTGTCAATACAAAATTTATGTTGAACTAAAAAATTGAAAATTAAATCTATTTGTATTCTTCAACTTAAATAAGTTTAAGAATAAAATTTAAAGCCATGACAACATTATACTTAATAATTCATCCCAAAATATATTTTTAACTCCATAGTATAACCATCCTTCAAATTTTTTGCAAAATCATGGAAATTCCGATCAATAAAGGTTATAGTTGTTGAGCTTCAAGGCTTTGGGTTCCCCAAGGGTTTTTTATGGTGTTGAATCTATTTCCACAGTAAAAAACATGATTCAAACAATCCTACTAGGATATTTTTTATTTTTTTAAAATAAAATTGTCATATTTTATAGTCTTACACACGCACACACAATATATATATATATATATATATATATATATATATATATATATTAGTTGCATTTTTGAAACCAAGTAAAGTCAAAATTTGTCAAAATATTGTTTCTCCTATTTTTATGCATACAAATTTTATATTAAATGAAAAAATTGAAAATTCAAAGTATTTAAATTCTTTCACTTAAAAAACATTTACGAATAAAGTTTAAGGACATCTCTTTATAATTTTATTTTTTAAATAAAAATTTATTTAGTTTTAGATTTTATCTTTTAAATAATAATTTATTTAGATTTAGATTTTATTTTTAATGTTTTTTAATTATTTTATTTGTTATGTTAATTAAATTTAGTTTGAGCATTTGGAAAAATAATTATTATCCCCTCACTTAAATTAAATTAATATATTAAAATTAATTTAAATATATTATTATAATAACTTTATATTTTATTTTTGGTTTGCATTGCATAGTAAGTGTGTGGGAAAATTTGTATTTTTTAATTAAAGAAAGTGAAAGTTACTTTTTTTCACATGCATTGTGGTGCATTAGAAAACAATTAGTTGAAAAGGAAACACACACACATATACATATATATATTCCAAAAAACATAAGGTCTTAAAGCCTTTTTTTCTACATCCAAATGTAATTAAAATACATAAATATCATAAAAAAAATTAATGATAAACCTCTTGAACAATAGCAGGATCCAAATATAAAGACACACCATGATGAGAAAATAAGAGAAGTTTTTAATCCTGCAAATGATCCATCTCTATGCCTTATATGAAAGGCCTATGCTAAAACTTGTAAAACGCATCACAATTCTATTATGATATCTTCCATGTGCCATGAGTTTGATGCACGTTTTATTTGAAAGGGTCATTAGCCATGTTGTTCACTTCCTTTTAAATACAAGAACAACAAATTTGGTCAAAAAATTGTTTCAAGTGCAATACCTCTTCCAACATGGGAATAAATGTGTGCATGTGACATGTTGCAACTTCATTAAAACAATTAATAACAATGAGGGAATCACCAAAAATATGCAGTTGTTTTCATTCCTTTTCAATAGAAAATAATAATGAAATCTCTAGACTATATAATTAAGATAATTTTTCTGTGCCCTATACAAACCCACTAAGATTGAAGAAATAGTTTTCATGTAAAAATAACACAACACCTCCCCTTCACTCGCGATGCACTCGCCATGAGTCCAAGAAGCACAATCAAAGTAGGATTAAGGACAAGATTGATCCACCAGTATAGGAGTAATGTGTCTCAACCCGTGGGTTTCATATAACTTCGGGATGAGATCATATATTTCTATTGAATTTGGTGCCACTGCAGGGCTGTAGTGTTATCGTCAAAGATGACATGATTCTGAACTAGCCAATTCCCCTAGTTGATAATGGGCAGTATATTTCTAAGATTACTGAGAGGAAACATTTCCCACTAGTAATGGAATTCTTCCATGCATGAAATATCCTGTCATATTAAATTTAAATATAATGAGATAAAAATAGTGTTCAAAATAGTGTTGGAGAAGGGCATTCCAAGAAAATGTGGGTTTCTATTCCATTAGTTGCATTAAAGACAACGCTCCAGCTGAACCCTAGAAAGCATCTATTTTTTAAATGTTCACCCTTGTGAAACTTATTTTAGAGAATACATCATCTAAGAAGTCATGATTTTTTCGAATAGCTCAGCCATCACAACTTCTTCCACCACTAAGCTAATTCTTCAAGTTACTTATCTGTCATAATAAGAATATAACCTATCTGGGGTGTATATTCCCCTTGGGAAAAATGGAGTCAATGCAAAAGATATTCCATTTCACTTAATATAACATGAGATGCATTGAGAGAGGACATGTAATTCTGCTAAAACCCATTCCAAATAGGTGGTAAATTCAATTGATTTACATCCATCCAACCCAATGCCCACATGGACATTCTATTTGGACCTGCCTCCTCATTGATATTTATATGCCCATTTTCATTAATAAAAGCTACCAATTCCTGTGGAAAAATGTATTTCTTCCCACAACTGACACAAGAATCTTGACCAATTATAACTTTTTCACTCCAGCCAACCTTCCATGCTAAACGTTGTCCAATCACATCAAAATTTTCAATAACAACTTTCCAAACTACTAAAACATTTGGCTCGTGTTTGATAGGGGATATGATAAAAAAATCAATGGAAAAGGAATATATTTATTCTTGTTAATGTTTTTTCTTTTATTTAATATGAGGATTGAGTTCAATTTAAATATATTTTGTTAAAGAATTGAAATTTTTTTACTAAATTATTACGTTATATGTGTGTGTGAGAGAATTTTTATTACCTCAAATTAGCTTAATACAACATTCCATAGATAATAATAGTATATGCTAATACATCTACTACATTCCTAGTATCACATCCCAATAATATTCATGGATTTTTTTCCCCTTTTCTCTTATGGACATCAATCCATTATAAGGATTTGTGTGGAAAATATGTAGATGAGACAGTGAAAACATTTCTTAGAGGCTTCACATGAGGTTGAGGCGAGTCCGAAGGATTTGATTTAGTGGTAGATGTATTTTTTTGTGAGGACCAAGTTAGTAAACTTCTAAGCAAGGTCAAATTGTTTCTACTAGTTCAAATCTTCCTTGCGAGCTTCATTGAGAAACACATACTTTTGGTGAACCAAAGGATGATATAGAAGAAACATAATTAGAAGGTTTTTACTCAAATAGTCATACTTTATTTTATCATTATGTTGTACATGACCATCATGTTCAAAACTTAATAATCACTAGAGGGGTTCATCTAGCCTACTTGAAAATTGGAGAGAAATCACTCGTACATATGAAATATTCAAAAAATTAGATTTGATGTATGTTTCCTTGAATTAAATCCTATTTGTGATAATCATGATTAGAGTAAGTTCGCATTTGCTAAAATATAGAAATACTATAGTATTAGGCTTTACTCACTTCCAAAGATATAACTGCTTACAATATTACACCTTGCAAAAAATGTTAGACCATGGTTTATTTTTCTTTGTAGATTTGAAGTGTTTCCACACTTTCTACGTGGTGTCAGCTAGGCATGTTTGAAATTGAAGACACTCTACAGATATGTATAACAATAGACTAAATGGAAAACAATTTTATTAGACATGATTTAAATACATATAATGTTCTAAGAGATCGAGAAAGATCATTTTACTGAGAATTATCCCTTAATCTTTCAACACGAATTATTATACATTGAGAAAGAATTGGTTAAAGAGGGAGGAAAAATTTTGGAATCAAAATTTATGGTGTATGTGGAGGATTGGGTCCCCAATCTAGGCACACCAGGGGCTCATCCCAATCAGTACCTACATAGAGTGGATTTGTACTGGTATATGAAACACTTGTTGGGAAGGGACTTGTTCAACCTTAGTGGGAGTAGCAATGAACTCCTCCTTCACATGTAGGAGCTCCACCACTTTTACCAAATCATGGATGACTTACAAAAGGAAACAACTAAGCTTCGGGATTCAAAGTGAATAATTTGACGACCACCTTGCAAATTAACATAAGAAGAAATTTCAAATCCAATTCGTGTTCCAAGCGCCATATAAAATTTTAGAAGTCATATTCTATTTTTTTCAATACAAATTTTATGTTCAAATACACAATTGAAAAATAAAACTATTTATATTATTTAACTTAATAGAATTGAACAATGAACTTTAAAACCATGACATCAATATCCTTAATAATTCATCCCAAAACATATTTATAAATGATCATAATTATATATTTTCTTTAAATATTTTTATCTTTTTATATATATATATATATATATATATATATATATATATATATATATATATATATATATATATATAATTAATTTATCCCAATTAAATATAATTTCTACAAATAATATATTAAATATAGTATTATAATAACTTTGCATTGCAGTGCATTTAATTTATCAAATTGGTGGAACCAAGTCAAAGCTAATCAACATTTTGCTTCCTCCTCTTAAACATAGAAAAATATGTTTTTGTATATTTTGTCCATACAAATTTTATGTTAAATGAACAAATTAAAAATTGAAACTATTTAAATTTTTCAACTAAAAGACATTTAGCAGTAGAATTTAAAGCCATGACATCAATATCCTTTATATGAATTCAACAAATTCTTTTAAGGAATTCAATAACAATCCATTACATCAATATCCTTTATATGAATTCAACACATTTTTTTTTAAGAATTGAATAGCAATCATTTCTAAAATGTATTTATAGGTTATCACAGTTATGCTTTTATTTTTTATTTTCATAAATAATTATAATATTTTAAATTATATATATATATATATATATATATATATATAATTATTTTATTTTTTATTTGTAATTGGAAAAAATAATTATTATACCTTTACTTAAATTTAATTCCTACAATTAGTTGACTAGTAGTAGTATAATTGGCAAAAAAAACATATTGACAAGCCCTTGTGAATCCAAGCATGTCTCATCAACTGAACCTACAAAATAAATATATAAATTTAATTCCTACAAGTAATATATTAAAATTAATTTAAATATATTTTTATTTTTATTTTCTTTGCATAACACACACACAATCCAAGGAAAAATTGTAATTTCATTAAAGAAAGTGAAAATTACATTTTGCAGATGCATCGTGGTGCATTGAAAAACAAGTTGTTGAAAACAAAACAATCATCGATGCATTGAAAAACAAGTTGTTGAAAACAAAGCAATCATCGATAAAAATAAGTTATAGCTTCATTAAACCATTTAATAAAAATGAGGGAATCACAAAAAATATGTAGTTGTTTGCATTCCCTTTCAATAGAAAATAATAACAAAATATTTAGATTGTATAATTCAACAAATTTTTTGGTTCCCCACACAAAGCTGCTTTGGAGTTTGAAGAAATGGTTTTCATGTAAAAATAACACAATGCTTCCCCTTCACTCACCATCAACTTGAGAAGCACCATCGAAGTATGCCCAAGGACGATCTCGGTCCAACGTATGGGTGTCTGATAACTCAGGGATCAGATCATATGTTTCAAGGGAATTTGGTGCCACTCTTTCAGGGGTTAGCCTTATCATCGAAAATTACATGATTCCGACCTAGGGGTTAGCCTTTATAATATTCTTGGGAGAAACATTTCCCCATCAGGAATTCCATCCTTCCATGCATGAAATACTTTATCGTATTACATTTAAAGATAATTAGATACGAATAGTGCTCCACCCAATACTAGTGAAAGGGCATTCGAAGAAAATAAGGGTTATTATTTCCTATGTCGCTTTACAGAGAGGACATTGACTCAGCTCTAGGAAGCATATATTTTTAAAATTTTCATCCTTGGGGAGTTTATTTTCAAGAATACACCATTTAAGGTTCATTATTTTGCTGAATAGTTGAGCCACCACAACTTCTTCCACCAACAAGCCTACTCTTCAAGTTGTTAATCTACCACAAAAAAAGAGAACCTAGCTTGGGTGTATATTATCGCTAGGAAGAGTGGTTCCAAAGAAAAATATCTTCATGTCAATCCAGCCTAGTGCTCAAATAGATATTTTGTATGGATCTGCCACCTGATTTATAGTTATATTCCCACTTTCACTTATTAAAGCTATCGACACCTGTGTTCGAATGTAATTCTCACCACAAGTGACCCAAGCATATTGAGCAATTCTAACTCGTTCACCTCAACCTACTTTCCATGCAAAACCCTATCCAATCACGTCAAAATACTTGATAACAAATTTCCATTCTACTAAGGCATTTTTCTTGTGTTTGTTAAGGGATGTGATCAAATCCCGAATGAAAAAGTGGAAGGTTTACTATATATATATATATATATATATATATATATATATATATATATATATATGTGTGTGTGTATATATATATATAGTTAAAAATATTTGTAAATTTCATATGAGGATTGAATATGATAACATATGTAGATGAGACAATAAAAACATTCATTTGAGACAAATCCATTATAGAAGTTTCTTCCATATTTTCTATTTTATAATTCATGGATAAATTTGTGTCCACACATTGTTGTAGTAGAAATTGTGGCTGAGTCTCTTTCATTTTAAGTCACAAGTCGGGCCTCCTCTACCGAGGGATGAGATGGCTTCACAGGAGGCTAAGGTGACTCTGAAGGATTTGATTTAGTAGTAGCTATCTTATGTTGGTCTGAATTTTCCTGCTTGTGAGAAAACGTATTCTTGGAGCCTTTATTTCCCTATGGAAATTTCCATTTGTGGCTCTTTTCTTAGTATCCGAGAGGGGATAGGACCCTTTTGAAAAAAGGATAGACATTATAAAGATGGTTGGGTTGTTGGCAAGTCCTACAATAGAAGTCATATTTTCATAATCCACCAGTTTCAAATAAACCCTACCCCTCCACTTGAGAATCATTTTATTAGGAAACCTTTTACTGAGGTCCACTTTGACACATAAGCGAAAAAATGTGACAATTCCTTTCTAAAGCATTCGATCCATTTTCAATATGGAATGTCCATTTTCGATCCATAACAAATGTTGTCCCTCAGAGATATTTTTGGTTTGGAGGAGAAATTCCTATATTTAAGGAATCCTTAAAGTAATTGGGTTGGGAGGAGTAGGAAGAATCATATCCTCTGGACCTACCTATTAATGTTGAGACTAAATAAAAACATGCATCCTTAAATATGCCATACTCTCTGATGGATTTCATTTCCTAAAGTTTCCTTTCACAATATAAGGGTCAGGTCCTCCTCGAGGATATTTGAAGCTGATCTTGAATTTTATAATTGAGTGAAGAGATGATATATGAGGCTTTGACCAACAAAAATAAGGAACATCTTGAGAATGGTCTCACAAAAAAAAAAAAATTCACTAGATCTAGGGTAAAAACCTCATCAGAGATGTAGGAAAGACCTTGTAACATATATATATATATATATATATATATATATATATATATATATATATATATATATATATATATATATATATATATATATATATATATATATATATATATTAAGAAAATTATTTAAAAAATAATATTATAAATTAAGATAAAAATATTTAAAGGAAATACATAATTATGATAAGTTATAAATATGTTTTGAGATGAATTATTAAGGATATTGATTTCATGGTTTTAAACTTCATTTTTCAATGCTTTTAAGTTAAAGAATATAAATAGTTTTAATTTTCAATTTTGTATTTCAAAATAAAATTTGAATTGAAAAAATTAGAATATGACTTCTAAAATTTTAAATGGGACTTGGAACACGAATTGGATTTGAAATTTATTTTTATGCTAATTTGCAAGGTGGTCGACAAACAATTCACTTTGAATCTCGAAGCTTGGTTGTTTCCTTTTGTAAGGAGTCCATGATTTGGTAAAAGGGGTGGAGCTCCTATATGTGAAGGAGGAATTCATTGCTACTCCCACTGAGGTTGAACAAGTCCTTTCCTAACAAGTGTTTCATATACTAGTACAAATCCACTCTATGTAAGTATTGATTGTGATGAGCTCTTGGTGTGCCTAGATTGGGGACCCAATCCTCCACATCTGCCATAAATTTTGAGTTCAACATTTTTCCTCTCTCTTTAACCAATTCTTGCTCAATGTCTAATAATTCGTGTTGAAAGAATAAGGAATAATTCTCAGGAAAATGATCTTTATCGATCTCTCAGAACATTATATGTATATAAATCATGTCTAATACAATTGTGCTCCATTTATTCTACTGTTATATGTATCTATAGAGTGTCTTCAATGTAGAATAGGCCTAACTGACACCACGTAGAAAGTGTGGAAACACTTCAAATCTACAAAGAAAAAAAAAACCAAGGTCGAGCATTTTCTACAAGGTGTAATATTGTAAGGGAGTCCAACTTTGGAAGTGAGTAAAGCCTAATACTATAGTCTTTCTAGATTTTAGCAAATGAAAACTCACTCTAATAAGGATTATCAACAATAGTATTTAATCCAAGGAAACATACATCAAATCTCAATTTCCAAATGTTTCATATGTATGATTAATTTGTCTCCAATTTTCAAGTAGACTAGATGAACCCCTCTAGTGATTATCAATTTTTGAAAATGATGGACATGTACAACATAATGAAAAATAAAGTATGAGTATTTGAGGAAAAACCTTGTAATTATGTTTCTTCTAGATCATCCTTTGGTTCACCAAAAGTATGTGTCTCTCAATGAAGCTCACGAAGAAGAGTTGTATTTCCGAGAATTATTTTATGAACTAGTAGAAAAAAATTGATCTTTCTTAGAAGTTTACTAACTTGTTCCTCACAACAAAATACATCTACCACTAAAAAAAATCCTTCAGACTCACCTTAGCCTCATGTGAAGCCTCTAAGAATTTTTTTCATTGTCTCATCTACATATTTTCCACCCAACTCCTTAGAATGGATTGACATCCATAAGAGAAAAGGAAAAAAATAAAAATCCATGAATAATATTGGGATGTGATACCACGAATGTAGTAGATGTGTTTTCATATACTATGATTATCTATAGAATGTTATATTGCACTAATTTTAGGTAATAAAAATTCACACACACACACACACATAATGTAATAATTCAGATCTAATAATTGGTCTTTGGAGTGATTGTTGTCATAGGAATTGAGGTGAGATGAACATCATGAACCCTAGCAGAAACACATGCGAATGTATGATCCATGTCACCATCAAGTGGTTGAGCTACATCAAGTCTCTCGATGCCCAAATATCTGGTTCGTCCCCGCCATCTCTCCGACCGAGCAATGTGCGCAACCTTTCTAGGGACCAATGGAAGCAGATTCGCATGGCGCTTAGAAAAATAAATTATTGCGCATTTTTTACAGCAGACAGGGATGCGAATGTACCTCATGCGTAGGAAAATGATGAACAGGAAGATTTGAAGGGGTTGGCTACTAGCCCTACCAGAAACTATGCGAATGCTATGAATCAACATGCAGTAGCTGCCATAGCGCAGGGAAACATGGGTACCAGCTTGCCTACGCGCTCCATCTGCGCACAACTACAATGCGCAACCCCAGATCTAATCAGTTAGATCTGCCTTAGCACTAGGAGCGATGGAAAATGCAAAAGAAACTCTTGGGTGGAAGCAAGCCAAAAGGAAGAGCCAATATAGCTTCTAGGATGCACTCTAGCTGCCAGAGTGACCCAGATCTCTCTCCCCCTCCTTTTCAAATACAAATCCCGCTTCCTTCATGCAAAACCATGCTCCAATGGGTGCGCTCAACGGATCTAGTGCAGAACCTCTCATGTGCCCTTGAACACAGACTACGAATCCCCTCAGCTTTCCAGAATTTCTTCATGGAGATAAACATCTAGAGGAATCTTTTGCCCTTTCATTTTATGATATTGAAAGAGATACTTCTATAGTTTTAACCCTTCGTTTGCGAGGGGGAGCAACTGGGCAGCCATCTTCTACTCTAGCTTTCTCTGATAAATATGTTGTCCATGCTCAGCCCCCCAAGAAAGCTGCATAACCCTCTGAGGCTCCCAAGCCGTTTTTTTTTTATAAGCTCGAGGAAGCCCCTCCATAGAAATCTCCCACCCAAATCTTGAAGATCATCTTCAAAATTTCTCAGAATCAATGATTATTTTCTGCTTTAATGATTTGTGGCCTCGGAAAGCAGATCTCTACCAATGGATTCATTCAACATGGACTAATAATAGTAGGGTTTTCTTTTTCTCAAAGGATTTCTTCATAGTTTTGTTTGCTTTCGAAGAAGGTTATAAAAAGGCCCTAACTAGGGGTCCTTGGTTTTGGGGATATTTAGGGCTATTCCTCACCCCTTAGTTTCCAGAATTTGATCCCTCTACGAAAGTTATTACTAATCTCCCCATCTGGGTCATGCTTCCAAACTTACCAGTGCACCTATGGAATTACTCTGTTTTTCAAGGAATTGGAGATACCCTAGGCCACTTTTTGGAAACGGATCCCTCCAGGGAGGAGAAAGGAATAGGCATCTATGGCAGAATTCATGTTGAAATAGACATCAATAAAGGTCTACCTGATCTAATCAATCTCAAAGTTGGGAATCTCATGTGGACTCAATCCCTAGACTATGAGAAAATTTCCTTCCGATGCCACCACTGCCATCAAACAGGGCACCTTTAGAACACTTGCACATCATTCCTTGCCCAAAAGAAGAAATGCAATCACAAACAAAAATCCAAAAGCTAGAAACCATGTGATCCACCATCCATGGATGACATTAAGTCCTTCAGCTGAAATGAGGAGGAGGCTGAAGATGAAATGGCAGCCACAAATCAGACAAAGGATGCGCCCTTGGGTGGCCCTGAGGGACCCATTGTTTCTTTAAACACACATAAACAGACTCATGAATCCTCCTCATCTGATTCGGATAAGGAGACTCCTCCTATAGTTAACAACAGTCTTCAAGTGGTGCTTTCCCATTCACCCTAGGCTGGATGGCTCAAAGTTATAAAAAATAAAGGGAAAAAATGTTGTATTGAGAACTCAACCCACTTTGGGTAGACCCCAGTGACCATCTCCTTTTGTTTCATTGTTTCTCCTCTAGATCATTTTTTCTTATTTCTTGGTTACATTCGAGACCGAGGTTGATAGTTTATTATTTTCGGATCCCCTGTTTCTTGCTTCGCATGATTGTAACTTCACTATGTAGCATATGATTTCTTAATAGAATTAGTATAATTTACCAACAAAAAAAAACGTAATAATTCAGTAACCAAATTTAAATTCATTAAAAAAATATATTTAAATTGAACTCAATCCTCATATGAAATAAAAAAATAATAATTTTAACTAGTATAAGCCAGATGTTTTAGTAGTTTGGAAAGTTGATATTGAAACTTTTGATGTGATTGGATAATTTTTAGCATGGAAGGTTGGTTGGGGTGAAAAAGTTAGAATTGGTCAATATTCTTGTGTCAATTGTGGAGAAAATTACATTTTTCCACAGGAGTTGGTAGCTTTTATTAATGAAAGTGGGCATATAACTATCAATGGGGAGGCAGTCCAAATAGAATGTCTGTTTGGGCATTGGGATGGATGGATGTAAATAAATTGAATTTACCACCTATTTGGACTGGGTTGTAGCATAATTACATGTCCTCTCTCAATGCATCTCATGTTAGATTGAGCAGCATGAAATATATTTTGCATTGACTCCATTCTACACAAGGGGAATATACATCCAAGATAGGTTCTCTTCTTATTATGGCAGACAAGGAACCTGAAGAGTTAGCTTCATGGTGGAAGAAGTTGTGATGGCTCAGCTACTCGAAAAAATCATGACTGCTTAAATGGTGTATTCTATAAAATAAGTTTTGCAAGGGTGAAAATTTAAAAAATAGATGCTTTATAAGGCAGAGCTGGTGCCCTCTCTATAAAGCAACTAATGAAATAAAAACCCATATTTTCTTGGAATGCCCTTCTCCAACACTATTTTTATCTCATTATATTTAAATTTAATATGACATGGTATTTCATGCATGCAAGAATGTCATTCCTGGTGGGAAAATGTTTCTCCCAAGAATCTTAGAAATCTACTGCCCATTATCAACTAGGATATTTGGCTAGTTCAGAATCATGTCATCTTGGATGATAAGGCTAAAAACCTTTATAGAGTGGCACCAAATTCACTAGAAATATATTATCTTATCTTGAAGTTATCTGAAACCCACAGGTTGAGACACATTACTCCTAAAGTGGTGGATCGAGCTCATCCTTGAGCCTACTTTTATGGTGGTTCTTAGACTGATGGCGAGTGCAAGGGAGGTGTTGTGTTATTTTTACATGAAAATTATGTCTTCAATCTCCAAAGTGGCTTTGTATGGGGCACAAAATAATTATCTTAATTATATAGTCTAGAGCTTTTATTATTATTTTCTATTGAAAAGGAATGAAAACAATTGCATATTTTTGGTGATTCCCTCATTGTTATTAATTGGTTTAATGAAGTTGCAACATGTCACGTGCACACATTTATTCCCATGTTGGAGGAGGTATTGCACTTGAAAGAAATTTTTGACCAAATTTGTTGTTCTCATATTTAAAAGGAAGTGAACAACATGGCTAATGACCCTTGCAAAGAAAATGTGAATCAAGCTCATGGCATATGGAAGATATCATAATAGAATCGCGATGCATTTTACAAGTTCTAGCATAGGCCTTTCATATAAGACATAGATAATATATGTGTGTGTGTGTGTGTGTTTTTCCTTTTCAACTAGTTTTTTTTAATGCACCACAATACGTGTACAAAACATAATTTTCACTTTCTTTAATAAAAAATACAAAATTTTCCACACACTTACTATGCAATGCAAACCAACCATAAAATATAAAGTTATTATAATAATATATTTAAATTAATTTTAATATATTAATTTAATTTAGGTGAGGGGATAGTAATTATTTTTTCCAATTACTCAAACTAAATTTAATTAACATAACAAATAAAATAAAATAAAAAAATCTAAATCTAAATAAATTTTTTTTTTTTTTAAATTTATAAATATATGTCTTTAAACTTTATTGGTAAATATTTTTTAAGTCAAAGAATTTGAATACTTTGAATTTTCAATTTTTTCATTTAAAATAAAATTTGCATAAAAATATATTTGTCTATGTTTAATGGGATGAAACAATATTTTGACAAGTTTTGACTTTATTTGGTTTGACAAAAAAGAATGCAACCAAAAATTTTAAAATTATTATGGTATTGTATTTTAATTTACTTTAATATATTATTTATAGGAATTAGATAAGGACAGGATTATCCTCTTTACCTGCTCTGAAGATAAGGATAGGATCATGGATGGAGGGCCGAAATTCTTCAACACTACAGGCTTATGTTGGAAATGTTGTCATTGATGGCAAAGGTAAAGACAGGAGAAGCACCTAAACTATCCATAAGGAAAAAGAGACAGAGAGGTACCAGAGGCAGCAGATGAAATAGAGGAATTGAAGCAGAAGCAACAGAGGAATTAGAGATAGAGCAATGGAGTTGAAAGGGCCTGAAGGAGTGTAATACAGAGGTTTATTTATGAATTAGGGGTTTAATACAGTTTGCAGATGAATTATTGAGCAATTATTCATTAATTGAGTTTGTATGGCATAGAATTTGATTGAAGACTAAAACCCTGTGGTAAAGACTTAATATGCTTGGGGATGAGTTGGAGCATTGCTTAAATGGAAAAGGAGATGGAAAAGGAGGAACACTTGAAACAACGACAGGCAAATAACAATAGTAGAAGACAACAGGTAATATTTACAGAGAGCAGTTGAGGCAGAGGTCAAGCAGCAGAGGTACAATGAAGGTAGAGGTAGAAGCAGTGAAGGCAGAAGCAGAAAGGAAAACGCGGAGGTAGAGGCAGAGTCGTTATCGCAGAAAGGCAGAGGCAGAGGTAGAGCCGTTATTCCGAGAATCACTACCCCAGCTGATATATACACTAAATTTTGAAGCGGAAAAGTATATATATATATATATATATATGTGCAAAGCACTATATACGAAGTACCATAAGGTGGGACCCCTCTACAGAAAATTCCGAGAATCGTCACCTAGGCTGTAGGATACATAAACAGTAAATTCCAAGAATCATTACCACAACTGGAGGATACAATAAAGGCGGAAGCGGAAAACCTATATATACACACAGTACATTACATACACAAGGGTCCAAAGCATATATATGTATACATATACGTTATATGTTTCGCTTCATATTCAAAGGAACGAATCATACTATATACATATATGAAAGGCACCCTATTGTTCGGCCTTAATACAAACAAAATCATATACGGTGGGACCCTCATCAATCGCATTAGAGTTAAAGTGAAGCATCGGAACATCTCAATGGAAGTTGCGATTGCGATTGAAGCCTGGACCCGATGGGTCCATAAATTATGATCTTATAGATTTAAGTTCTGGTCCAATCGCATCGGCACATTTAAATGAACAGTGGCCAATCGCATCAGAGAAAAGTTGACAGCGGAACATGTAAACAAAATGTTGCGATTGCGATTGAATTCTGGACCCAATGGGTTTATAAACCATGATTGATATATGGTTGAGTTCTGGTAAACAGTGTTGCATTGCATCGGAGAAGGAGCAGAGCATTGGAACTTGTTAACAAAATTTCCGATTGCGATTGAGTTCCGGACCCAATTCATTATACACGATGACTCATGTGTGTTTGAAGTCCGACTTAAAGGTATGCCATCGCATTGGAAAAATGGCAGAACATTGGAACATCCTATAGAAGGATGCGATTGCGATCAATCACATCGAGAAAATTACAAAGGATGTAATAGCAATCAAAATTCATTGGAGGAGGCTCATCGCATCAGAGAATAGAAAGAGTTCGGCAAGTGGGGCCAAAATTCTTATATATATATTGAAGTCTGCGTTTTAACCAAAGTCGGGATTGATAAAGCATTGGTTAAATCAAATTTGAAATTGATAAATAAAATTAAAGTGTCATGGGTTAGATATGATATTTGGCGCAATATAAAGTCTTGACATAGGTTAACATATGCGGAAAAACGAGTTATACTTCAAGTTCTAAACGCAAGCCGAACCATGTATAAATGAAACTGTTTGCTGAGCATATTATTGTTATATGCAAAGGATAAGCTTTGGGCTTATGATATATTGCGTTGTAATCCAAAGTTGAAATATTCATTTGATGGCTTATGAAGTGGGTTGGACTATGGTTTAACCATAGATTTGAAACAGGTAACGTTTCCGTATATGAAGAGTGTGAATTGGGGATTGATTGTAAATCAAAGATGTCAAAAGATAAGATACCACATACACTTATTCAAATTGCAAGCGCAGGGAAAGCAAATGGAGAGACATTTTTATATGTGCTATACTCTGATTTTTTTTGGGGTATTTAATTAGATTTCCAAATCAGCAGTTATATATATACAACAGACACACAATCACAGTTACATATGTATGGCATATGGTCGTTACCTTGCGACAGTGAACAAGGAAACAAACAGAGCCGAAAGGGACAAAGACACAGTCAAAGAAAAGACAAATGTGCAGCAAGCCAAGAGGCTGAATGAGTGAGCTGGAGTTTTCATTGTAATTGAATGTAAATGATTTTAATTTATATTGTTGTGATGCATTGGCAAGTCTCCGGAAGAGAACAAATATCCCACTGTAATGTTAAATTGGTACCTATAGTTATATTTTTTGAATGAGCGGATAAAAGAGATGAGAAGGCAGAAGGCAAAGAGACATGACTGTCCATTTCGAATTCCTAGTAGAATACAAACAGCCATGAAGATATTTTGTATAAAACAGGGTAATATCCAAGGGGAGAAGGTTACGAAAACAGAGTGAGAGAAGAAGAGAGTGTGTAACAAAATTGAAGAGAGTTGAAGAAAATAAGAAAGCTGCAAGAGGTGAGAGAGAGTGAGCATAGAGAATGTTGAGTATGGAATTGAGGTAGAGAAGAGAAGAAGAAGGAGGAGTAGAACAAGATGTTGTAGTGTTAGAAAATGTAATGAAGCATCAGAACAGGTAGGGGAAGAAGAGGAGCCGAGGAAGAGAAGAAGGAGAGCCGATGGGGTGAAACCGAGAAGACGCAAATGATATAAGGCAGACACATGACCGATGCACAACAAAGGAAGATGATACGCAACAGTAGCTTATTATCCAAGGTAAACTTACAAGTGTTTTCTTTGAAAGGGCAAGGAAGTCAGAGCTTCCCTCCCGAAGTTGCAGCTCGATGTATGCCGGGCCAGAAGCACCATTATTGGAGCCTCCGTAGGCGAGCCAGTAACAGATGGGAGTTGGTGCTTCCACATCAAAGTTGTAGTTGAGAAATGCTGTGGCCAGAATGTCTTGTGTTGAGCTTCCGTAGGTTGGGTGAATGTGCCTGATGGGAGTTGGAGCTTCTTGCAAGTTGTAGCTTGCAAAATTGAGGTTGGAGCCTCCTGTACGTTGGTGCCTACAGAAAATCAGTGGTGAGAGGGAGTTGGAGCTTGCCTTTGCATCACAACAATAATAAGATGTGGTTTTCTCCCTTTATGGGTTTCCACTTATATCTGGTGTCTCTGTGCATGATGTTTATGTGTTGATGTGGTTTATCTCATCTTTTTAATACTTGCTACTCTCATATTAAATCTACTGTTACATTATATTAATACTTGCTGCTCACATTCTAAGACTACTCACATATTAAGTTGAACATGAAATGAAGGTGTAAATAAGTTTTAATGAAATTTTTTTAAAAGTCCATGAATGTGTTAAATTGATTCACCCCCCCCCCTCTCAGTTTAACTAAGGGTTCAACAACTTATACCTCTGTCCTTGGATTGGTCTCTTGCATGAAGATTTTGAATGGACTCAAATTGTTGATTATGAACACATTCCCTTCAGATGTGGGAAATTTCATCAACATGGGAATTCATTCAGAGATTTCCCCCTAAATAAGAAGGAAACAATGGAAAGGGGCACCAATGACCAGGAAAATAAGGGATTCATGAAGGTAGAAAGCAAAAAAAGACATAAAGAAAGAGCTACCCTGCAACAGAACAAAAAAGCACCAACTACTAGCAATAGCTTCACAGCCCTTAACCAACTCAGCGAAAATGAAATAGCTCTAGGCAAGGATTTTGGAAGCACCTCCACTGCACAGATTCAATCAGCAATGGCACAGAAAAACAAGCTTTTAGCAGAGACCTTCTTAAAACCTCCCAATACTAACACAAAGAGGGACATTGATCAAATCAAAGGCAAAGAACCAATAATGGAAACGATACTAGAAGCGATGGAAGAAGACCCAGAAAGCATAGATCTAGAAGGATTGGATCTAACAGGGTTAGAAGAAGCATGTACCAAAAACGAATACACTTTAATCCCAGAGTAACAAATTGAAAATATGGAGGAAATATTAGCCAGGGCACAACATCTACCCTCTATATGCATACAGGGAGGAACGATAATCAACACCCAATTCTTCGCAAAAGAGTCTCGAAAAAGAGGAAGGAAAACATCCCTACAACGAACCATCGAAGTAGGGAAAGAAATGATGGAATCAAGACAATTTTCCAAGTTAACTAGATTCTATGCTCTCACCTCCCAATATATGCCATGAAGCTCATCTCATGGAATATCAGAGGGCTCAATAGCCCCTCGAAGCACAGAATCTTAAGAAAATGATTATGGAGGAATACCCTGCAATTTTCTACATGCAAGAAACCAAATGCACTAGTTCAACCCTGGAAACCATCTTCAACAAGATATGGAAAGGTAGCAATATCATAGCAGACAATGCAAACAGGGCATCTGGGGGACTCGCCATCATCTGGAACCCTCAAATTATCACTCTAGAGAACCTACAAGCCAATACAAACTTCATCCAGGGTAATTTCCACTTGGTCGATACTGATATCCATGGAATTATCACCAATGTCTATGCACCTCAAAATGCGCAACAAAAATTGATGCTCCTAAGAAATCTTAAGGAACTTAACCTTCAAATATCCCATCCCCTTTGGCTTCTGGGGGGAGATTTCAACATGATTAACAACCTCCAAGAAAATAAAGGTGGAAGACAATATCTCGAATCTAACAGTAATGGATTCAAAGAATTCAGCCAAAGTAACAATCTCATAGATCTCCAAACCTAAAATGGGATCTTTATCTGGAACAACAAAATAGGAGGCACTCAGTAGATAGCCTCTCGGTTAGACAAAATCCTCATCACCGACGACTTCATCCACCTAGGAGGGAATCTAGACATCACCATTATCCCGGTAGCAGGTTTTGATCACTAGCTGATACAACTCCAATGGATCCACCCATGTAAGCATGCTCCCAAACCATTCTATTTTGAACATTGCTGGTTTAGGCACCCCAGGTTCAAGGATCTAGTATCCCATTGGTGGTCTTTTATAGAACCCCCTCCAGGCACCAAAATGCTTCAATTCCAAACAAAGCTGAAACTTCTCAAAAGACATTTGAAAGTTTGTAACAAAACTACATTTGGCAATATATTCATTGAGCAGAAATACCTGGAGGAAAAAATGAAATATCTGCAACAGAATATCATCCAAAACGGATGCACAGATGAGACATCACACCAGGAGCAATGCCTAACCACTTAGTTGGAGGAAAGAAGGAACCAAGAAGAAGCCCTTTGGAAGCAAAAATCCAGAATCAACTGGCTCAAATAAGGAGAAAGAAACACTAAATTCTTCCACAGGTCCACCATACAACACCGTATGCACAACAGAATTATTGTCATCAACAATCAAGAAAGGGAAAGGCTGGAAATGCAAGAAGCCATCACGAAGGAGCTGCACAATCAATTTAGGAACATTCTCTAGGAACCCAACCACTAGAGGTAGGAAGCCATCGGGAAAATTACTCAACACATTCCCAAGCTGATAACAGAGGATCACAACAGAATGCTACTTGTTGCTATCACTACTCCTGAGGTGGAACGGGCAGTCTTCTAACTGAAAGCTGGGAAAGCTCCAGGGCTGGATGGATTCACCACGAACTTCTTTCATTTATTCTTGGATATCATCTAAACCAAAGTTTGGGAATTTTTGGAGGAATCTAGGTCCACTCACTAGTTGATACCAGTTCTAAATTCTACCTTCATCAATCTATTCCCCAAAGAATACAGAGCTACCTTTCCTAGTAAGTACAAACCTATATCCCTCTGTAATGTTATTTATAAAATCATATCCAAGGTCATAGCTAATAGGATGAAGAAGTTACTACCTCTCATCATTTCCTAGAGAAAACTGGGTATATGGAAGGCAAGCAGATCCTAGACGGCATCATCTTAACTCATGAGGTCATTCATTCCCTTAAAACCACCAGAAAACTAAGTATGCTTCTCAAAATTGATCTTTCCAAAGCTTTTGACAAATTAAGTTGGGACTATATAAAAAATATCCTTACAGCTTTTAGCTTCAATTGCACATGGATCAAATGGGTTATGAGTCTCATCACCTCCCCCTTTCACTCCATCTTGGTTAATGGCATACCCTCTGCCACCTTCAATCCCTCTAAAGGCATGAGGCAAGGGGACCCCCTTTCTCCCTTCATCTTCATCATCATGGCTGAAGGCTTGGGCCGCCTGATCAAAAGATCCATTCAGATGAGAGTGTTGCTAGGATTACCCCTCCATAACCTACCCCTAGCCTCTCATCAGCAATTTGTAGATGAAAATTTGATAATGGGATACCCCTCTGTCTAGGAAGCCTGCACCCTCAAGTCCATTCTTGAATCCTTCTCTGAATATTCTGTAATAGAGATCAACCAGGAAAAATCTCAAATATTTTTCTTCCACACCCCTCCCTGACCCAATGCAACATTGCTCACATCCTCGGCTTCACCATTGCATCCCTTCCCTCAAAATACTTGGTAGCTCTACTCACTGACTCTGTCATCAACAACTCCTCCTAGAGAGCTTTGCTTAACAAAATGGAAACCTGCCTCTCCAACTGGACTCACCGCACTCTCAACATAGCCAGTCATCTGGTCCTCATCAAATCCGTCTTGCAATCTCTCCCCATTTACCTCTTCTTAGTTATTGCGGCTCGCAAATGGGTCCTTAAAGCCATACGCACCCTACAACACAGATTATTTTGGGGAGGAAATAAAGGAAAAAAATGGGCAATAGTCAACTGGAAAGATGTGTGCACTCCAAAGCATCATGGAGATCTTGGTCTCCGGGACCCCGATCACAACAACATCATAATGGGAGCAAGCATCTAGTGGAAATGGGTCTCCAATCCCAACACCTCCTGGAACAACTTATGGACAGCCAAGTATGTGCAGTACTAGCTTAAGGATGATCTCATTAGATACAACTTCGATCTGCCAGGCTCCCAAATTTAGAAAGCATCCAGTCTTCAAAAGGTCATTATCCAAAACCATAGCTTCTGGGAGCTTCGAGATGGTAACCAGGCAAGATTCTGGGAGGACTCCTGGCAACAAATGCCAAGCCTCTCCTCCATATTCTGTAGACCTCTATGGCAAGCTATGCTCCAAAATAAGCAACAAAAAAAAACTCAGGACTCCTGGACGGAAGACAAATCTCAGGGATATAGGAAATGGATTCATACCAGAAATTGGAAAAACAACTGGAACATTGAAAGACACACTAGCACCTGGGAGGAGCTATGCACAAAAAAAAAATTCCAATTAAAAATAGGGTCGGACATCCTTTGCTGGGGGCACATGCCAAGAGGCACTTACTCTACAAGGGAAGCATATCATCTCCTCCATCAACATGACCCAAGACCTATCGAAATTATCTTGAAAATGATCTGGAAGGGAAACTTATGGCCGAAAATAGCAACATTCCTGTGGCTACTCAGTAAATGCCGTATACTCACTTGGGAGAATCTATTGAAACACGGGTTTGTTGGGCCCTCCAGATGTCCTCTATGTCAAGGAAACTCGAAAACCATCGAGCACCTGCTTGACTTATGCCTGCATTCCAGCTCCCTATGGGATAGAATGGTCATCCTTTACCGACGGTCCAATTGTGCTAGGGGTAGCATCATTCAAATCATTAGCAATTGGCAGGATAATCCTTTCCACAGTAATATGCTAAATAGATTATGGCAAATTACCCTTGGCATCCTCATTTGGAACATATGGAAGGAGCGAACAACCACATATTCAAGGACAAAGTTTCTACAATTGAACAACTTTGGGACAGGATTCATGGCAATCTCACGGAGACTCTAGCATTATATGCATGGAGTAAGGAGGACCTACCCACCAATGAAATTGAATGCGACATTTGAAACAACTCACAAATAAGTCTTAACACTCCCGTGGAAATCACTCCTAGAAGAAAACAAAGAACTCCAGCCTCAGACACCTGGTCTCCTCCACCCCCGAGGTTTTTCAAATGAAATTATGATGGGGCTTGTAAATGCAACCCTAGCATAGCAGGATTTGGAGGATTTATCAGGAACACCAAAGGAGACCTTCTCAGAATCTACTATTGGAACATTGGATGGGATAGCAACAACTCTGCTGAGTTGGAAAGGAATGATACAGGGATTCAAATCACCATAGATTTCAACTACTCCCCTCTAGAAGTGGAAGGGGACTCGCAAATAATAACCATGGAAGCCACACACATCCTTCAAGGCACTGCTTCCTCGAAAGTCTCCAACAGCTGGAGACTTGCTCATAAGCTCAATGCATTGGAGCTCCTACTTCACAATCATAAATCCATCACCTTCGGTCATGTGCATAGAAAAGCCAATGCGGTGGCAGATCTGCTTGCTAACAAATGGGTGGAAAGCCACTATACTCTGCATCACACCACCCTTGAGAAAAATGAAGATGAGGCACTGAAACAAAATTGTTTCACACTCATTCAGAAATACCAGCTCCTCCCAGATGTGGGTGACACACTTGAAACAGGCAGACAACAAATCCCATCGCACGTGGACTACAGAGATCTCCAAAGCAATTCACCACCTGCTGCGGATCCAATCATAGTGATTGCCTTGCACAATCATCGCAGAAACACTAATCACGCAGACTGGACAAGCCTGATGTCTCCTAAACCTGACCATCACCTCACCCTCACATCCATTAATGACCATATGGAATAATCAGTACTATAGCATTACTTCTCTATCTACGTCTACCCACCAGCTGAAGCCTCACAGGCAGATCACTCATAGCCTCTCTGACATGCATCTTTGATAGTCCTATATATCCTCCCATTTTCGGCCCCTTCCCTCCATCATTTTCTCTCCACTGCATTTCTCTCTCCTAATTTGGATGCTCGCAGATAAAAATCAGCTGTGAATTCCAAGTTCTAGTGTGAAGTTGCGCAACCCCCTTTTTCCTAGTGCATGATCTTGCGCACCTGCCCCTCAGCCTCTGTAGTTTCTCCTGGCCTTGTGCTTCCCCTACCTCCCATCCCAAGTGCGCAATGGCTCCCAGGCAGTGCTAATGCAAAATTTGAGGTGGTTAACGAGGAGCTCTCCCAAGCCACTACCATTACGGCGAGGACAATCATCTCGAATGGATAGAGGGCTCCTCGTCTTACTGTCCTGCTAGCCACCCTTTCGTTCCTAAGCAGTGCATAGACTACGCTAGAAGCTCGACACAAAGAGGAAGACGTGGTGCGCGGAGGTCCACATCCATCTCCAAGGCTCCTTCACCGTAATTCATTCTTTCTCCACCGAATAGCCCTACATAGGCAGACAAAGAGATAGATGTTTGGATCATGGATTCTAACAACATCTAGACGAGGGTTTCAAATGGAGTAGATCTAGACACCCCATCCTCTGCGCTCCATCAAATATCCCATTTCGCACTGCTGCTAAAGTGGAAGTTGTGAGGGAAGTGGCCATCGCGGAAGCCCCTGACTGTGCCATTCTCGAGGAAGCTCCAAACTGTAGTGATGATGAGGATGCGTAATGTTTGTGTTGTTCAGTCCTATTTTATTTTTCGTCTTTTGTGTTTGCAGGGCTACACTGTCATGTCCTCCTCTTATGTTCCTAAATGTATCAGTGCCTCTGGGGACATAGTAATTTTTGCTCGCAAGTTTTGTTTGGACCAGCCCCCTCCCCTGCAGTAGCCCAGAAACATTGTAACAAAGGTAGGGATTGGTTAAGCATAGCTTACCAACCCTACCTATAAACTATGTGCTTATATGTTTTCGAATTAATAGAATTAGCACAACTTACCAAAAAAAAAGAATCATGTTCCATGCTTTTTTTAATGTATATATGTTTAACATGGATATTAATTCTTTTTATACTTAATAATAATATTAATAATTTAAAATAAGTTTATCTGGATGGGTGACAATTGAGGAAGGGGGGGTGGTAGGTTTTCACCACCCCACCAGATCAACAGACTGAAGGACCCAGAATTGCACCCCTAGGGAATTTAAATGAAATGAAGCTTTTTTTTAGAGTGATCATAATGGTCTACAAAGTATCGATGAGAATGAAGTTGGTGGAGGTTTCGCAACATGCAATTTTCATATTGATTGTGTTGTTCACTCATGCAGTGGGTGATGACATTGAGACTTTGCTCATTTTTTTAAATCCTCAAATATGTTTCGTGAGCATTCCTATGGCAAGGTGTTCACAGTGGTTTGAGCAGGAAAAATATACATTTTTTATGATAAGAACTTTTGAAGTTACCATGAAGGAAACTTTGGTTTCCAAAAGCTAAATCACCAGTTGGGTCATCAGCACCCATGGTATTGGTCTATGGTATGATAAAAAATTCAATTTACATATTAAAAATATCTATAACTAAGTCGATGTGAGTATCCACGACTATGAATCATGTTCCATGTTTTGAAATTGTATATATGTTTAACTTAGATATTAATTTCTTCTATAGCTAATAGTAGTAATAATTTAAAATAAATTTTCTCTAGATGGTGTGAAAATAGAGGAAGGGTAGGCAGGGGTGGCCTATTGTTTCCCCACATGGGAAAATACCTATGGATGTAGCAACACACCCCTGTGGGAGTTAGATACCATGAATCTAGTTTTTAAAGTGATCATAATAGTCTACAAAATCTCGATAGGAATGAACTTTGGTGGAGGTATAGAAACAAGAAATTTTCATATTGATTATGTTTCACACTCAAACGATGGGGGTTGAAATTAAGACTTCGCTCATGGTGTTATATCCTCACGTGTTTTCGCGAGGAGTCTTGTAGCAAAGTGTTTACATCGACTTCAACAAAACATAGTTGAAGAGTTTGGTATAGGGATGAATGGACAAATATTTTAGAGATACCATGATGAAAAATTAGGTGGCTAGACGTTAAATCACCAGTCCCACCATTGAATTCCAAAAAGTGTTATTTCCCTCCTCCTCTTACATGTTCATCTGGGTACGATTAATCCTAATTTTCCTTCCAATTTTGATTTGAAAATTTTTTTCTATCAATTTGCAGGTTGGTTGATGAACTACTCGCTCAGAAGCATAAATTTAAATAGTTTCCTTTTATTAGTCATCCATTAATTTTAAAATGGGTGTAGATCCTACATGTGACGGAGGAGTTCATTGCTACTCTTGATGAGTTTGAATAGGACCTTTCCCGCCAAGAGATTGATATGCTAGTATAAATCCACTCTATGTTGGTATTGATTGCGACATGATTTTGGTGTGACAAGATTGAGGACCCAATCCTCCATATCTGCCATAACTTTCGAGTCCAAAATTTTTCCTCTCTCTTCAAATATTTATTGTTCAATGTATCAAAAATCGTGTTGAATGACTAAAACAAAGTTATCGATAAAACCATGTACCCATTTTTTCTAAATAGCAAGAAAAACACCCAATTTTGAAAAGTGGTGATGCAGAATCACCATTTTTTTAACATATTTTGGCACTTTAAATTTTCTTAGGATTTTTTATTTTTATTTTTTTTACTATTACTTTTTTTAAATGTCATGATTTTCATGTCAATTTTGAAAAGTGGTGAAGCAAAACACCTATTTCTTTTTAGATTATATTTTTGGAAAAGCCTTCTAATTATGTTTCTTCTAGCACATTCTCTGGTTCACGAAAAGTATGCATCTCTCAACGAGGCTCACAAAGAAGAGTCGTATTTTTAAGAGTTACTTTTTGAACTAGCAGAAAAAAATTTCCTTGCTTAGAAGTTTAATAAGTTGATCCTTTTCCATATCATAGTCAATAATACCAAAATGGAATAATATTTTTTGGTCACTAGTAGTAGCATAATCTCATCATTTTGGCTACTCTCCTCAATTTCCTCCTCAATGGATTCATATAGAACCCTTGTTCTCTACTTCATATAAACATCATCCTCATCATATTCTATATACTTTTGAACTTCCATTTACACAATATATTTCCCATTCTCATCCCATGATCCGGCAATTCATTATTAAATACATTTGATATTTTCTTTACCTCCATGAAAGGGCCAATTGAACCAAACTTCCCATGAGTTTTCTTGCTCCCAAATGATTTAAAAATTATTCGTAAAGGACAATGCAGTATCTATCTATAGTTCATATGAATCCAAACGAGTTCTTAGTTTTCTCATCAATATGCCTACTCTCAATGTTGAAGCCTTTTTCTAGATCAGTGATACGATGATTTATATCCTCCAATACAACATCATGAGGGACATTAAATCCCATCAAAATACCATTCTCGGGCCATTATTTATTTTTAACATAAGTTTCAAGTCCAATTGTCCTTTAGAAGGCATCATCAAGTGTTTGAATATAAATATTGTCAAAACAGACTTCACCATTAATAGCATTAGAAATTGGTTCTGTAATGACTTCCACTTGAGGGTTTTTTGAGGAGTTAACTTCTTCTTCTTCTATTTTTTTACTTTTATTTTTATTTATTTTATTTTATTTTATTCTTCGCGGTAGCCTTTCACTCCCACTATATCATTTTCATTGTTGTTTGTATTTTTTTGCATTTCCATATTCTAGTCACTTTTCGAAGTCCTCATAATTGCACACATTGAGCTTCTCTATTTGAGAACAATACCTTATCTCGCATGGAGTTCACTAACAGAACTAACAACTTCATCTCCTTTAGAGTTGCAAAAATTTGATTTACACAAGTCATTTCTTCTTTTAAAAGTCACATAACCTTGATTATTCAACTAAATACCTTCACTTGTGTGTGTCCCTTGGATTTCTAGCCTCAATGGTTGTAAATTCCTTCTTTTGCAATTAAATGTTTCCTCGCTATAATTTCTTTCCAAATTTTAGCTATGGCTTGGTTACATGATAGAATTCAATACCCTTGAGCTGTGAAAACTCATTTTCTGTAAAGCAAAGTGGAGTTTCAAATGTAGAGAGTAGCATATCAACATATCTAACATCAACATATCCTTCTTCAAATGGCTTTCCGTGTTCTAGCCCTAAATAAAGATCATGTAGTATTGTCATTGGAGTGATAACTAAATTGAGTGTAGCCACAAGAAGTAGACCTCTATAACCATTAGTTTCAATATATAAACCAAAATGAGTTACAAGATCTGATTTTGCAAACCCACAGGTGGACTCCATTGACCTGAAACCATTGTACAAAATTGTTTGGACTTCCTTTCTTCAACTTCCTCAGAGCATTGAAACTTAATTTAGACTCGTGCCTTGAGAATTTAGATCCATCTTTGGCTCTTATTTTTTTCTTCTACTCATCTTGGGGTATTTTTCTTTATGCTTGGTAGAAGTATCTTCTTCTTTGGTTTTTTTAGGAAACCATCTCGTGATGCTTCTGCAATCACATACTATATGCCCAAAAATGTGACAATTTTAGTATTCTATTTTGTACTTGTATAGGGGAGTGAATGAATTGTTATTTTTTTTGTTATAGCCATTAGGGCCTTTGATTTGATTGCTTATAATTTTGTTTCTATACATCTTATAAAGGCTTCTAAAATCATCCCTAACATAGGGTCTACAATCCCTGCTTTATGTCCAATGTTTGTACATGAAAAACAATGACCAAGGAATATAGTTTCATATCTGGTTGAGAAGGATTGTCTTGATGAAGTAGTTCTTATGAAGTTGTTTTTCTTTGTAGAGGATTCAATTATTTGTTTATCCTTGTCTATTATTTCGTTGTTGCTTGTACTGTGTAGCGATCTCTTAAGGGAATTAGCATAGATTCTAGGTGTAGTAGCTCTTCGAAACTCATCCTAATTTATTTCCTTGCTTACTCTATGCTTGGGGTTTTGAAGAATATTACCATGACCTTCAGGATTTTCTTCAATTTTATTTTCTCATTCTTTGTACGAAATCATGCCCACATAACCAACACATGTTTTGTTGTATGGTGATCTTTGAGTGCTAAGAAGATCATCCAACATTTGAGAACTTTTCAAGTTCATATATTCTTAAATAACACTATTTCTACTCCAAACTTTTCATAAATTTCTTGTCATACTATTATTTAAAAATAAATAAAAAATTTAATATAAATATGATTTTTTTTTAATTGAGCAAAAAATTAAATGTTATATTTCCTATAAAAATGTATAATAATATTTATATTTTATTAATAAAATTATAATTTTATTTTAATTCGAAATATTTATACAAATACAATATCATCCAATAAAATTGAATCATCAAACAAAATTGATGCAATCTCATATAAAAAAGAACCATGTTTGTTGATTTTAATTGATGCAATGTCATCTTAAAAGAAACCATGTAGATTTTTTATTTTATAAAATGGAGAGAATATTTTAGGGGCGATATGATTTACTAAATTCCGCCGCTAACACAATGGACGAAATCAAATAAAATTTAAAATGGTGCAAGCTGTCAGCAATCATCGCAAAAAGAATCACCTAAGTGGCCATTTGATCATAGCAATGTCAAGCAACGGTTCAATTTGAATTAAAAACCGACATATAAATGTTCAACTTGAATTTCTTAACAGCAATTGCTTGACGTTGGATCATAAAGCAGCTTTATGCCAATCCAAGGGCTGCATTTCATCAGAGGCTGACTACTCTTATTATATATACTGTAGGATCTCTCCATTTCTTTATCTCCCATCAGGCGTGCTCTTTCTCTCTTTCGTGTTAGAGTTGTGTGTTAAAAGGCGCCCTGTATACTATGTGTTGTAATTTGAGTGCGCTCTGATTTTGAAAGGCATCTTTCACACTCTGGTTTTACTGCAATCTTTGGCGATTTCTGTGAATTATCAGTAAATTAAATAACCGAAAGATTAATGAAATATTTCCTCTCTTTAAGTAATCGATGCTTAAAGAAACCACTCTCTCTGGTTTTACAGTAAACTATTGCCATGTTCTACGTTTTATCTGATGCTTAAAGTAATCATTCTCTCTGATTTTGCTACAAATTATTGCTACCTTGTGCAATTTACCTATAAATCAAATAACTAAAGGCTTAATAAATTAGCTTGTCTGATTTATTAAAAGAATTTGCAAACTCGTGTAGAGAGTTTTCTGATGTGTTAGTAAATTAAGCGATTAACTCGCCCACACGCTTCGCTTACATCATTTAAATTTATTTCAAAATATTGGTTCATTTATCTGACAAGGACATATTGTAATCTTTAAAGGATTTTTATCTTGTATTGATACATTTATAGGTTTTCCATATAATTTATTCTTAAAATTATCTAAATGAAAATTAAATAAAACCTTTACTATTTAAATTGTGATTTATTTGTAAATCACGATCTAAACCTCAATGAAACCTTTGATATCCATAAGCTAGTGCTTTCTTTGAATTTTCACCGTGATGGGCTCTCACCTTAAGAAAACTTTGCTCCCTGCATTGACTAATCAAGAGAATGACCAATTCGGCAGGAAATTAGTGTCGTGCACTTACTATACCTACATGCTAAACCTATTTCATTCAGTTAAGAGAATCTTCTTCCCATTTAACGTGAGATATATAAACCTATTTCAGTTTGTTAAAGAAATATCGTTTTTTCATTTTAATGTGAAATATGGAAAATCATTTTATTCTATTGAAAGAATATTGCTTAGAATCTAGAAATTTGTAATTATTGGTTGTGTGTCAGATTATTCAAGAATATTGCTCAGAATCTAGAAATTTGTAGTTATTGATTGTGCGTCAGATTATTGATAACTTGTTTTTTGTCAAATTTTTTTATAACTTTTTATCTGTCTTAATGAGCATTAAATAGGGAAAGTTATAATTTGATTTATATTTACTAATTTTTTATAATAGTTTTTATAGATTTCAAATAATAATGACAATTGCAAAATCTCTATCAGACATGAAAAATATTGTCCTTACCTAAATAAACAAAACTATCCATCAAATAAAAAGAAATTATTAATACAGAATAAACTTTCCATCATATTTGAGTCTACTTCTTATATTCTATATCATTTTCATAACTTTTTTTAATAATAATTATTTAAAGAAATAAAATTCCTAACTATCAATCAGTCTTTCTAGACTTTAAAAATTAAACAATATTAATTTTATAATATTTTTTTTAATAATAATTAGACAATATTAATTTTATAATATATTTTTAATAATAATTATTTAAAGAAATAAAAAACAGAAATGAAATTCCTAACCCTCAATCAGTCAGTCTCTCTACCTTGAAAATTAGACGATATTAATTTTATTATTATCTACCTTGAAAATTAGACGATATTAATTTTATTATTAAAAAACATAATATATTAAATTGTTAGATTATTTATTGTTATTTTAAATATATTAATAAAATATATTTAATAAAAATAAATATAATTATTATTTTGGAGTTGTTTTTAGTCTGATTTTTGAGGTAAAATCTTGGTTTTTGTTATTCAAACTGGTTTTTTGACTCTATATATGGATTCAGCACCCTCAAAAATCTCTAAGGCACTTCGATTGTGCAAAGTTAACAATCAAATTTCTCTTTTCAATAATTTCCTGCCGGAATTTAAAGAAATTACACTGTAAAAAGTCACCGTAAAAAACCTTCAAAAAATCACACTAAAAACTAATTATTATTTTTATTAATTCTGTGCGTAATAAGTGAGAGAGGATACGAAACGAGAGATCACGTTTATTGAATATTCTCCCGTAAAAAACCTTCAAAAAATCACACTAAAAACTAATTATTATTTTTATTAATTCTGTGCGTAATAAGTGAGAGAGGATACGAAACGAGAGATCACGTTTATTGAATATTCTCTTATTATGAGGCTTTTCAAATCAATGCCTCGACGCAAATGGCAAACTATTTTGAAGTTTAAAAACTCTTGCCCCCAAGAATCCTCCCCCCAAGAATCCTTCTTTCTCTTTCTGTGATTAACATCACGCTTTCTGTGATTAACTTAAATAACTGCAAACATCACGCTTTCTGTGATTAACTTAAATAACTGAACGCTTCAAAACTTCCTTTTTGTTTCTAAAGAAATCTCTCTCTCCGGTTTCACTGCAAACTCTTGCCAGGTTCTGCATTTTACATGTAAATTGAATATCCTAGAGAATTAGTAACTGCAAACTATTGCCAGGCTCTGCATTTTACATGTAAATTAAATAACTCGAGGCTTAGTAAAAGTCTCTTTCTCTAGTCTTAGTGCAAACTATTGCCTCATTGCGTGATTTAATAACTGAAGGTTCCAGGAAATCTTCCTTCTTGTTTTACTGGCCTAAAGCTTTATAAATATCTTTATTATATATAGATTTAATACAAAATATTGTTTAATTTGTACATTTTAGATTTCCTTCCTTACTGACATAAAGCTTTATAAATATCTTGATTATATAGATTTAATGCAAAATATTGATTAATTTGCACGTTTTTCATAACATACTGTAATGTTATAAATATCTTGATTATATAGATTTAATGCAAAATATTGATTAATTTGCACGATTTTCATAACATACTGTAATGTCAAAATAATGGTGAGAATTTTTTTCCAAATTATTGTTTCATTTGTGAATTTCCATATAATTTATACATAAACGGTCTAAATGAAAATTAAAAGAAATCTTTATTTCTTTATTTGAGATTTATTTGTAAATCACTTATCAAAAGCTTAAATAAATCTTCATGGTCAACTTAGTGCTTTGTTTAAATTTCATTGCTTAGGTGTTCTACTAGAGCTTGTAATAACTTAAATAGAATACCTAATTAGGTGAGAAGTCAGCCTCTTGCAGTGACTTTATTCTGTTAAAAATATTGCCTATATCTTAATTTTGAGATATGTAAAAGTTTTTATTCTGTATAGTGCTTTTATTTAACTTTAAGATTTATCGTTAGACATTTTTAGGATTTTATCGATCTAATTTCAAGTTTAAGATGCATTGGATGAAGTTATTTCCTTACTTTCACATTATTTTATTTGATTTTTATGATTCAATAAGATGTTTGGCCAATTAAATCAAAATAGGCTTTATATGAAGAATATTTAAATGGGATCCTTTGAAACTTAAGAAAATATTTAAATGGGATCCTTTGAAACTTAAGAAAATATTTAAGAATATTTAAATGGGATCCTTTGAAACATAAGAAAATATTTAAGCTGCACTTGCAAGTTAGAGTTAAAAAATATTGTAAACTCTTTTAATAAGATTTTTGGATACTAAGAAAAATATTTAAAATAGACTTGCAAGTTATAGCTTAATTTAGCTATATTAATTTGTAGATTTTTTTGATAGTATTATTAAAACTCAACTATTGAAATTGCAAAACTTGGCCTATTACAATCTTAAAAACAATTTAAAATAGACTTGCAAGTTATAGCTTAATTTAGCTATATTAATTTGTAGATTTTTTTGATAGTATTATTAAAACTCAACTATTGAAATTGCAAAACTTGGCCTATTACAATCTTAAAAACAAGGAATCAAACATAACAAGAGTGCAGTCATATATATATATATATAAAAGGAAAAGTGGATGTAAAATAAGGTCTTATGTTAGGAAGCAAAATATTTAAGGTGGATTTGTAAGTGATATTTTGATTTAGTTGAATTACTGTATAGATTGTCGTGGTAGTGTTGATAAAATTAAACTATTACAATTGTAAAATTCAGAGTATTGAAATTTTAGAAAGAAAGAAGTAAATATACTCTAAGCAATGAAACATACCATACCTAAATTGTCTACTCAAGAGGAGGAAATTCTTCAAATTTTATTAATATTTCTTTAGAAAGTATTTTAATAATATAATTCAATAACATAGAGTATTATATTGGTTGAATTTGATTTTATATTTTTAATTAAATAAAAATAACTTATTATTTATGTTCATAGAAACTAGCATAAACATAATGCAAAGTGTACATGTTATAAAATAATTTTTATTTTTATTTTATTTTATTTTTTGTTTTTAATTTAATTTTTTTAATTTTATGTAACCTATTGTATTATTATTATTCATTTTCATTTTTTGTTTTTTTTAAAGTCCATATATTCTATGGACATATTATTTCTTTTATAGTCATGTATTTCCTCTTAAGCCTAAATAAAACACAGTAACCAAATGATATCACACTTAGTAAAAATAAGTAAAAAGTTTTTTTTCTCAAAAACAAATCTTGATTGACATGTATAAATGATGAAGCCAAGAAAACCCTATTTCAACATGTCTACAAAATGTGAAAAATGAAAATCCATTTATTTCGCTAATTAAAGGTCAAGTATTGAAAACATATCCATGGCTAGCATAAATAAAGATGATAACGCTCAACCATATGTCAAGCATGGCTAGTTACAATTGTAGTTAGTTAATGCATATGTGTGAAAGAAGGTGTGAAACATGGTTGAGTGAAAAATAAAATTAACTAATAAAACTATTGAAATGAATAAAACTTGAGTATAGCCCAACTTTGTTTCTCTTATGATGATGGTGTGTCATGATTATATAAAGAGAAGTTCCTATAATTGAAATCATGTTTCAACTTGATTACCTAGTAATGTTTACTAGGAAAAAACCCAAGAAGAAAATGAAATACAAATCTTATCCATGACATAATAGAAGCTAAAATCAGGAGGACCTCATTGCATCTTTGAAATCATGAAATGAAATTAGGATCATATTATTATTATAGTCTCTTATGCTTTGGATAAATTATGCGCAACTAGTTTAATGCATTTTTTTGTTAGTTGTTAGTATCCAAATTTTGTTCTTAAAGAGTTTGTAGTTGAGGCACAAAATTAGATTCAAGATAAAATAGAATTGAAACTTGTCAAAATAAAAATGAGTTCAAGATGGTGAATTTGGATATTCTACAAGCCAAAAATGTTATCATTAGAGGTAGATACATTTTTTTTTGTTCATTAACAACAACGAGGAGAATAATATTGCAATGAGTTCTAACAAAGTGAGGGCAATGTGAGACCCTCAATGGAAATAAACTTTCTCCTTAGAGTATTGTGAAATAAACTTTCTCCTTAGAGTATTGTGAAATAAACTTTCTCCTTGGAGTGTCATGAAAGTATTGACCAAGTTAATATTATATGTGAATTGTAAAAGCAATTTTTTAGGTTTTAATTGAAAAAGAAGTGGGGTGGAGTTATATTAGGAGGAAGTATGTTTAGAGCATCCAAACTAGTGAGATGGGTAGAAATACCATGGAAGAATTTTATGGCATCTCTAACATCATCAATAAACAAATGGTTTCTCTTATATCTATTAAGGATATAAGTGGTGGAAATTGACAATTTCCACTTACTTTTCACCTTGCAACTTTTCTTAAACTTCTTACTCTAGCTTATTCAATTTCACATCCTTCTAAAGGAAATCAAGAATAGATGGAAATATGTGATGAGAAAGTAAATGAAATCAAAAGGAATTATGTGAATATGAATAGGTGTATTAGGAATTTAGAATCAAGTGAATTTCAATGTGGAGAAAAGTTACATTAGGCATTACTACTACTCTAATCCAAGGCCACTTAGGTCAGTCTTTCAATTTGAGTTTAGTTTTTTTATATTTGTTAGTTTACAATTATCTCTCTGCTCTAAGGAGAGTTATCTGTCAGTTTTGATGTTTATTATGGATTGATGTCTATGAGCATTTTCCAACCATTTAATTTATATGTTTGCGGTAGCTTCTACTTTAATTTTGTATATATTTTTCCTTTATTTTTTGAATTATTTATTTACTATTAAATAGACAATATAAAAAGAAAAAATAAAAATAAAAATAAAAAAACAAAATCTTTCAAGATAAAATCATCTTTATTTTAATATAGTAAATATTTTTTATTTTTATAATAATTTTTTAGATCAAATAAATTTATTTAGATCTTTTTAAAATTTATATTTTTGTTTAATTTTAAACTAATATGGATAATAATTATTAATGGATTATAACATGTTTTCAATTTTGACAATGTTATTGGTTATTTTATTTATTCAATATAAAAAATGGTAAAATTTATAGTATAAAAGAAATAGTGTTAAGTAGAACAAGTATAAGACAACATTTCATTTTTCAATATTAAAAAAGGTAAACTTTATATAACAAAAGTAATAGTGTTAAATAGAAAAGTATAAACTTTATATTATAAAAGTAATAGTGTTAAATAGAAAAGTATAAGACAAGATTGTCTTTAATTTTCAAGCAAGATAGGGAGTTTCCATATGGGAGAAAACATAGCATTCATAAGTCCACTATTAAAAAAAATTATAATTCCTACAAGTAAATATCTGTAGAGAAACACCTAAAAATATAATTGTCTTACTAAATATATAAAGAAAAAAAAGGAGTATTGGTTTCCAACGTTCATGTTTTCTAGCATTTGGTAAATTGTATATTTTCCCTTAAACTCTACTTGGGTTGAATTTGAAAATTCTAGAGTGAATATTTACTATGATTGATGGTACATTCTACCTCTGAGACATTGATTTTCTGGTTTTTTATTTTATTCTAACCAATGATAAAGTCTATCTCCATGTAGGGCTTCTATTAATGCCTGTGCTGGCAATAGTGTAATAGAAACCACTACACTAGCAAAATATACCAACTGAATAAGAAATATATATACAAATATATCCTCATCGATCTCGTAGAGTCGCCATTTTATTTGATGAATCCCATGTCCATTCCCATGGAAGAGGGCGAAGCACAATCTCTAGCTCACGATGAAGTAGAGACTGAGTGAAAACAAGACCTCCTCTTTACCCCATGAAGTACAACCTAGGACATCACTATATTTCCTTGAATAAAACAAATACTTCACCCCTAAGGATCCCAAATTTGAAGCCAATCATCACATTAGAGGATTTTCATCCAGTTTGTTAGTGCATCACTATGGAAATTGATCTAACAAAATCCATCATTGTGTTGCCCTTCCCAAAACAAGGCTTGCCTTAAGGATCGGACAAGAGCACACATATAACATCCTACAAAATCCTCGGCACACATTTATACTTTTTGAGCCTCCTTAATGCTTCTCAATCCACTGCCACTTGTCCTTGTGAAGGGTTGGGGTAGTGATTCACCCTATCATTCAAAAAGATAGTGTCCATAACAAAAATGACTTATTTCTTCACAGTAATCCAACTTGGTTTCATTTTTCCTAAGAACATGCCATAATTTTATTGCATGCATCACATTAAAATGCATAATAATCCAATTAAGGAGGGAATTGAGTGAAAGCTTAGGTCACGAGGATACATAATGAATGTGATTTATTATCACTTTTTAATCCTTAACTATAGTTATATTTTGTATGTGAAGATAAATTTCTTGGAGAACTCCTTGTAGAAAAGTATACAACCTTATTCCTATTTGTTGGTGGCCTTGCCCAAGCTCCATGAATAAGAAAATTCAATTCTTCCTCTAACGCACACTAAACCCTCCCTCTGCACCTACCAACCTTGACATTGATTTTTTTATTTTTTTTAACTAGAGAATTCATAATTATGCCATTTTTTGAAGTTCACTACTATTCATTTTCATGAACCTTAGAAGTCACCCAAAAAGGAAAGGTTCTACAACATTGTATGGACACTTCATACCTTCATATAACCCTTTTTAACTCTTGAGATTCACTATAATCTATGAGAATTACATGCAAAAAGGAACAATGATACCAATGCTTGACAAGGATATTTTGAGGATAAAATTATTACACAAAAAAAAACTTCCCAAAGGGAGAATTAAGTCCAACACATGATAGAGGCTTTCCTACTCCACAAGCCACACGACAAAATTTCCAATGTGTTGAGAGACCAAAACTTTATGAAACCATAGTTGACTAAACTAGAGTAACTAGTGCCCAACAACATAGAGGAACACTACCCACAAGGGAGAGCGTCTAGGAGGTCAAGCAACAACAACTCACTAGAAGTAAAACTCATAAAATTAGAAATATATGTGCCAAATAAGAACCAAGGATGAAAAAGTGTTGAGAAATATAGGAATAGCCAAGATAAGTAAACCATTCACTAAGAATGTGTTGTTTTCAAGGGCCAAAAACAGAGGAATGACTAAACACTACACATGCCCTAATACTATAATCATCAAATGGAAATTTCAAAATACCATCTAGAGACTTAGAGAGGCTCTTACTAGGAATAATTTTGGTTGAATGGCCTTCTTCCATATGGCGATGGTAGCTATAGAGACAAGGTGATTCATTATCCCACCTTTACAAATAGGACCCTTATCGAGGGATTCAAGAAATAGAGTAGATTGAATTTAGAGCATGTCAAAAGGGGGTGGGCTAGTCCTTTCAAATCTAGGTTCATTGTTTGATATCTATTGATGTTTTAAATTTGGAATATTGTGATTAATTGTGTTGTAACATGTTTTTGTATCCATAGCCTTAGGGATTTATGTTATTGCATGAAAGGGTAACCCCCATTTTTTTTGAAGTGCACCTATTTTGAGTTAAATGGCCTCATTGGCTAGGGTGTCACAACCACCTATTTTAAGTTTTGTTCTCTTACTTATTTTAGGTTTGAGTTAAAATTGCTATTGATGTTTTAAATTCGGAATATTGTGATTAATTGTGTTGTAACATGTTTTTGTATCCATAGCCTAAGGGAGTTATGTTATTGCATGAAAGGGTAACCCCCATTTTTTTTGAAGTGCACCTATTTCGAGTTAAATGGCCTCATTGGCTAGGGTGTCACAACCACCTATTTTAAGTTTTGTTCTCTTACTTATTTTAGGTTTGAGTTAAAATTGCTATGAAGCAATAATGATTTCAATATCATCTCCTATGACAATCAAGGTCTTTTTATTTATTTATTTTGTTTGGAGAGGTTATGGAAATACTTAGGGGGGTGAATAAGTATTTCATTATTTTAACTATGTTTATATTTCAAAAATTTTGTTACACATAAATCATAAAACACGAATATTTACATAAGAAACACTTATACGACTTTTCTTTGTAAATATTTTGTAAGGTTCCTTGTAAGAAGTACTTGCCAACTAACAACTTTCTTAGACACCAACCCACAAGAAAGTTCATCACCCTAACTAAACTCTAACTAAACAAATGTTAGCACAAACCTACATCTTCAAGTTGTTCCTTAGATATGTCATCAATAACTTTTGATCCCCAAAACATTATCTAGACAATTTTCATCCAACTATGAAACCCTTAGGTTTCCTCCTTTAAGCTTGATCATCCACTTGACATGTACACATTAAATTTATGTTCTTCGACTAGGTATCTTGAATTAGATCCTTATACTTTATATCCACTAACCAACAAGATGGAACCCCCCAAGGTAACCTCGTCGAGGTGCGTTGAGGTTTGACTTCATGGCTTCATGCACGGGCATGGGTCACCTCCATCGGGGCGACTCAGAACTTTGTGATTCCAGTGTTTCTTACAAAAAACAAAACATATATATTCGTCAAACGTAGGTATATATATATATATATATATATATATTGAAATGAAATGAAATATGAAAAAAAACATTTTCTCTGTTGAAAATAGATGTTGCGCCAGCAGTTGCTTCACCTATAGTAGAATATGATCGGATCTTTAAACTTCAAGTGGAGGTCACGAAGCTAAACCATATTAGCTCTCCCACTATTATCTTTGAGCCAGATATCTCCAAAGAAATTCACCACCTGCTGCGGATCCAATCACAGTGATTGCCTCGCACGATTCTCGTAAAAACACCGATCACGCAAACTCGACAGGCCTGATGTCTCCTGAACCCAACCATCACCTCACCCTCACATCAATTAATGACCATGTTGCATAATCAGTACTGCAACATTGCTTATCTATCTACATCTGCCCAACAGCTGAAGCCTCACATGCAGATCACTCATAGCCTCTCTAACATGCATCTTCCATAGTCCTATATATCCTCCCATTCTCGGCCCCTTCCCTCCATCATCTGCTCTCCACTGCATTTCGCTCTCCTGATTTAGATGCTCACCGATAATAATCAGCTTCGAAGTCCAAGTTCTAGTGTGAAGCTACGCAGCCACCTTTTTCCTGGTGCATGATCCCACGCACATGCCCCTCAGCCTCTATAGTTTCTCATGGCCTTTCTCTTCCCCTGCCTCCCATCCCATGTGCGCAATGGCTCCCAGGCTGCACCAATGCACAATTCGCAGTGGTCAGCAAGGATATCTTCCGGGCCACTACCATTGCAGCGAGGACAATCGTCTCGAATGGCTCGAGGGCTCCTCATCTTACTCTCTTGCTAGCCATCCTTCCGTTCATGAGCAGTGCACAGACTGCACCATAAGCCCGATGCAAAGAGGAAGACGTGGTGCACAGAGGTCCACCTCCATCTCCAAGGCTCCTTCACCGCAAGGCATTCTTTCTCCATCGAATAGCCCTATGCAAGCAGACGAAGACATGGATCATTGGATCATGGATTCTGACGGCATTTGGATGAGGGTTTCGGATGGAGTAGATCCAAACTCCCCCATCTTCTGCGCTCCGTCAAATATCCCCTTTTGCACTACTGCTAAAGTGAAAGCTGCCAGGGAGGCAGCCATCGCGCAGGCCCTTACCTATGCCATTCTCGAGGAAGCTCCCAACCGCAGTGATGATGAGGATGCGTAATGTTAGTGTTTTTCAGTCCTATTTTGTTTTTTGTCTTTTGTGCCCTCAGGGCTACACTGTCATGTCCTCCTCTTATGTTCCTAAATGTATCAGTGCCTCTGCACACATAGTAATTTTTGCTCGCAAGTTTTGTCTGGGCCAGCCCCCTCCCCCACGGAAACCCAGAAATAGTGTAACAAAGGCAGGGATTGGTTAAGCATAGCTTACCAACCCTGCCTGTAAACTATGTACTTATATGTTTTCGAATTAATAGAATTAGCACAACTTACCAAAAAAAAAAGAATCATTTTCCATGCGTTTTTTAATGTATATATGTTTAACATGGATATTAATTCTTTTTATACTTAATAATAATATTAATAATATAAAATAAGTTTATCTGGATGGATCGCAATTGAAGAAGAGGGGGGGGTAGGTTTTCACCACCCCACCAGATCAACAGATTGAAGGACCCGGAATTGCACCCCTGGGGAATTTAAATTAAATGAAGCTTGTTTTTTGAGTGATCATAATGGTCTACAAAGTCTCGATGGGAATGAAGTTGGTGGAGGTTTTGCAACATGCAGTTTTCATATTGATTGTGTTGTTCACTCATGCAATGTGTGATGACATTGAGACTTTGCTCATTTTTTTAAATCCTCAAATGTGTTTCGCAAACGTTCCTATGGCAAGGTGTTTGCAGTGGTTTGAGAAGAAGAAAATTGAGGCAAAACTTTTGAAGTTACCATGAAGGAAACTTAGGTTTCCAAAAGCTAAATCACCAGTTGGGTCATCAACACCCATGGTATTGGTCTATGGTATGATAACAAAGCCAATTTACATATTAAAAATATCTATGACTAAGTGGACGTGAGTATCCACGACTATGAATCATGTTCCATGTTTTGAAATTGTATATATGTTTAACTTAGATATTAATTTCTTCTATAGCTAATAGTAGTAATAATTTAAATTAAATTTGCTTTAGATGGCGTGACAATAGAGGAAGAGGTGGGAAGGGGTGGCCTATTGTTTCCCCACATGGGAAAATACCTGGGGATGTAGCAACACACCCTTGGGGGAGTTAGATACCATGAATCCAGTTTTTCGAGTGATCATAATAGTCTGCAAAATCTCGATAGGAATGAACTTTGGTGGAGGTATAGAAACAAGCAGTTTTCGCATTGATTATGTTTCACACTCGAACGATGGGGGTTGAAATTAAGACTCCGCTCATGGTGTTATATCCCCACGTTTTTTCGAGAGGAGTCTTGTGGCAAAGTGTTTACACCGGCCTAAGCAAAACATAGTTGCAGAGTTTGATATAGGGATGATCGGAAAAATATTTTAGAGATGCCCTGATGAAAAATTAGGTGGCTAGACGTGAAATCACCAGTCCCACCATTGAATTCCAACAAGTGTTGTTTCCCTCCTCCTCCTAGATCTTCATCTGGGTACGATTAATCCTAATTTTCCTTCCAATTTTATTTTTTATTTATTTTTATTTATTTATTTTTTATTTTTATTTTTATTTTCTGTCAATTTGCAGGTCGGTTGATGAACTACTCACTCAGAAGCATAAATTTCAATTGTTTCCTTTTTTCAGTCATCCATTATTTTTAAAATGGGTGTAGATCCTACATGTGAAGGAGGAGTTCATTTCTACTCTCACTAAGTTCAAATAGGACCTTTCCTGCCAAGTGATTGATATGCTAGTATAAATCCACCCTATGTTGGTATTGATTGCGACATGATTTTGGTGTGACAAGATTAGGGACCCAATCCTCTATATCTACCATAACTTTCGAGTCCAAAATGTTTCCTCTCTTCAACTAGTTATTGCTCAATGTCTCACAATTCGTGTTGAATGACTAAAACAAAGTTACTGATCAAACCTTTTACCCGTTTTTTCTAGGTAGAAAAAAAAACACTTGATTTTGAAAAGTGGTGATGCAGAATCACCATTTTTTTAACATATTTTGGCACTTTAAATTTTCTTAAGATTTTTTTTTTTTTTTTTTTTTTTAATGTTATGATTTTCATGTCGATTTTGAAAAGTGGTGAAGCAAAACACCTATTTCTTTATAGATCATATTTTTGGAAAAGCCTTCTAATTATGTTTCTTCTAGCACATTCTCTAGTTCACCAGAAGTACGCATCTCTCAACGAGGCTCACAAAGAAGAGTAATATTTTTAAGAATTAATTTTTGAACTAGCAGAAAAAAATTGTCCTTGCTTATAAGTTTACTAAGTTGATCCTCTTCCGTATCATAGTCAAGAATACCAAAATGGATTAATATTTTTTGGTCAATAGTAGTAGCATAATCTCATCATTTTGGCTACTCTCAATTTCCTCCTCAATTGATTCAGATAGAACCCTTGTTCTCTACTTCATATCAACATCATCCTCGTCATATTCTATATACTTTTGAACTTCCATTTACATAATATATTTCCTATTCTCATCCCATGATCCAGCAATTCATTATTAAATACATTTGATATTTTCTTTACCTCCATGAAAGGGCCAATTGAACCAAACTTCCCATGAGTTTTCTTGCTCCCAAATAATTTAAAAAATATTCGTAAAGGATAATGCAGTATCTATCTATAGGTCATATGAATCCAAATGAGTTCATAGTTTTCTCATCAATATGCATACTCTCAAAGTTGAAGCCTTTTTATAGATCATTAATACGATGATTTATATCCACCAATACAACATCATGAGGGACATGCAATCCCATCAAAATGCCATTCTTGGGCCATTATTCCTTTTTAACATAAGTTTCAAGTCCAATTGTCCTTTAGAAGGCATCATCAAGTGTTTGAATAGAAATATTGTCAAAACAGACTTCACCATTAACAGTATTAGAAATTGGTTCCGTAATGACTTCCACTTGAGGGTTTTTTTGAGGAGTTAACTTCTTCTTCTTCTCTTTTTTTACTTTTATTTTTATTTTTTAATTTTATTTTATTCTTGGTGGTTTTTTTTCACTCCCACTACTTCATTTTCATTGTTTTTTGTATTTTTTTGCATTTCCATATTCTAGTCACTTTTTGAAGTCCTCATAAATGCACACATTGAGCTTCTCTATTTGAGAACAATACCTTATCCCGCATGGAGCTCACTAACCGAACTACCAACTTCTTCTCCTTTAGAGTTGCAAAAATTTGATTCACGCAAGTCATTTCCTCTTTTATAAGTCACATAACCTTGATTATTCAACAAAATACCTTCACTTGTGTGTGTCCCTTGGATTTCTAGCCTCAATGGTTGTAACTTCCTTCTTTTGAAACTAAATGTTTCCTCGCTATTATTTCTTTACAAATTTTAGCTATGGCTTGGTTACATGATAGAATTCAGTATCCTTGAGCTGTGAAAACTCATTTTTTGTAAACCAAAGTGGAGTTTCAAATGTAGAGAGTAGCATATCAACATATCCATCTTCAAATGGCTTTCCTTGTTCTAGCCCTAAATAAATATCATGTAGTATTTTCATTAGAGTGATAACTAAATTGAGCATAGCCACAAGAAGTAGACCCCTATAACCATTAGTTTCAATATATAAACCAAAATGAGTTACAAGATCTGATTTTGCAAACCCACAAGTGGACTCCATTGACCTGAAACCATTGTATAAAATTGTTTGGAATTCCTTTCTTCAACTTCCTCAGAGCATTGAAACTTAATTTAGACTCGTGCCTTGATAATTTAGATCCATCTTTGGCTCTTATATTTTTCTTCTACTCATCTTGGGGTATTTTTCTTTATGCTTGGTAGAAGTATCTTCCTCTTTGGTTTTTTTAGGAAACCATCTCATGATGCTTCTGCAATCACATACTATATGCCCAAAAATGTGACAATTTTAGCATTCTATTTTGTACTTGTATAGGGGAGTGAATGAATTGTTATTTTTGTTGTTATAGCCATTAGGGCCTCTGATTTGATTTCTTATAATTTTGTTTCTATACGTCTTATAAGGACCTCTAAAATCATCCCTAACATAGGGGTCTACAATCCCTTGCTTTATATCCAATGTTTGTACATGAAAAACAATGACCAAGGAATATAGTTTCATATCTGGTTGAGAAGGATTGTCTTGATGAAGTAGCTCTTATGAAGTTGTTTTTCTTTGTACAGGATTCAATTATTTGTTTATCCTTGTCTATTATTTTGTTGTTGCTTGTATTTTGTAGCGATCTCTTAAGGGAATTAGCATAGATTCTAGGTGTATTAGATCTTCCAAACTCATCCTAATTTATTTCCTTGCTTACTCTATGCTTGGGGTTTTGAAGAATATTATCATGACCTTCAGGATTTTCTTGAATTTTATTTTCTCATTCTTTGTACGAGATCATGCCCACATAACCAACACATGTTTTGTTGTATGGTAATCTTTGAGTGCTAAGAATATCATCCAACATTTGAGAACTTTTCAAGTTCATATATTCCTAAATAACACTATTTCTACTCCAAACTTTTCATAAATTTCTTGTCATACTATTGTTTAAAAATAAATAAAAATTTTAATATAAATGTGATTTTTTTTTTAATTTAACAAAAAAATTAAATGTTATATTTCCTATCAAATGTATAATAATATTTATATTTTATTAATAAGATTATAATTTTATTTTAATTCAAAATACTTATATAAATACAATATCATCAAACAAAATTGATGCAATCTCATATTAAAAAAAAACCATCTTTGTTGATTTTAATTGATGCAATCTCATATTAAAAAAAACCATGTTTGTTGATTTTTTTATTTTATAAAATGGAGAGAATATTTTAGGGGCGATATGATTTACTAAATTACACCGCTAACACAATGGAAGAAATCAAAATAAAATTTAAAATGGTGCAAGCTGTCAGCAACATCGCAAAAAGAATCCCCTAAGTGGCCATTTGATCATAGTAATGTCAAGCAACGGTTCAATTTGAATTAAAGACCGACATATAAATGCTCACCTTGAATTTCTTAACAGCATTTGCTTGTCGTTGGATCATAAAGCAGCTTTATGCCGATCCAAGGGCTGCATTTCATCAGAGGCTGACTACTCTTATATACTGTAAGATCTCTCCATTTCTTTATCTCCTACCAGGCGCGCTCCGTCTCTCTTTCGTGTTAGAGTTGTGTGTTAAAAGGCGCCCTGTATACTGTGTGTTGTAATTTGTGTGCGCTCTGTGCTGTGTGTGTCTGGTGTTAATTCGTGTGCTCTCTGTATATTTTGTGTGTTAATTCGTGTGCTCTCTGTATATTGTGTGGCGTCTGTGTGTTACGTTTTTTCATTTGTAAGTATGTTTGGTGATGTGTTTTCTGTTGAATATGTGAGAGGAGACGAGATCAGTGTGCGTTATTATGAAAGTGACCAGGAAGTCACCGCCGTGCTTCTCGAAGATTTTCACCTCACTTCCTGGTTGGGCTGCGATCGTATGGACTACGGATCAAAATTAAGAGGTAGTGGCAGTGGCGGAAATTCCTTTAAATTTGTAGAAAATGTACGATCAGGGCATAGGTCCATAAAATTTTCATAAATCTTTGTTTCTGTAGATATATTGCAAAGCTATAATTTAGCTTTCAAATTCTTGGCCTGATAAAGATATCTTTCTTTCTCTGCAAACTATGGCCCGAAATTTTCATAAATCTTTGTTTCTGTAGATATATTGCAAAGCTATAATTTAGCTTTCAAATTCTTGGCCTGATAAAGATATCTTTCTTTCTCTGCAAACCATGGCCCGATTTCTGTGATTTATCCAAAAATTTAATGAAATATTTTCTCAGTTGTCTTGTTCCTATTCTGTGATTTAATCTTAAATTAAGTAACAGATGCTTAAAGAAATCGTTCTCTCTGATTTTACATGGAACTGTTGATGTGCTCTGCGTTTTATTTGCAAATTAAATAACCAATACTTCAAAGAAATCTTTCTCTCTGATTTTATTACAAATTATTGTCGCATTCTGCAATTTACCTGTAAATCAAATAATAAAACATTGCTTGCTGCTTTGCTTAGGTATTCTGTTGGAGTTTAGCGTCAAGAGAATGCCAAATTCGGTGGGAAATCAGTGTGGTACACCTATTACGCTTTTAGAGGTAAAACTATATCATTCTGTTAAAAGCATATTCCTTAAATTTTAGTGTGAGATATGTCAGGCTATTTGTTACCTCAATTTAATGTGAAAATATCTAAACCTATTTCATTCTGGTGAAGAAATATTGCCCTCTTATATATATATATATGCTGCAGGATCTCTCCATTTCTTTATCTCTTACCACGGCCGCTCTGTTCTCTCTCGTCTTTTAGTTGTGCTTTAATTTTGTTTGTGCTCTGTATATTGTTTTGTTTTGGTTTGATGTGTCTTCTGTGACGACAAAGCCACCGCTGTGTTTCTCTAAGATTTGTCAACTCACCTCTGGACTAGGGATCAAACTTAGCTTACCAGGTAAAATAGGGTCTTATGTTACTAATCAAAATATTTAAGGCGGATTTG